>JBBIGA010175557.1:0-16098 GCA_037576975.1 Alestes dentex
CACTACTAGAAGTTCCTCAAAGGTCATTATTGCCATTTTGTTTAAGAGTGAAGGAGAGATTTGTTTTCTTTGAATTACTCAAGTTCTGTAAACGCTGCATCATTTCTCTTGTTTTGATTTTTTGTTATTTCCCTTAAAATGATGCTTTAAAGAACAATATCTTTATTTGGAAATGAGGAGAAATATTGTCAGCAATTATTAAAAACTAAGGCAAAGCTGTTCAGTTCAATACTTGCAGCTATAAAAGATAAAACCTTATTTTAATCTTTTTTCCAGTGCTGTGTACTATGTATGTGTATATATATATATATATATATATATATATATATATATTCCTTACTGCAAGATGTTGCCATATGGCACCAATGAATTAAAATTGTTCATATCGATTTACACAACACATTTTATTATGTACATAATTTCCACATGAATAAACAATGTGTATATTGTATAAAATGATAAATATATCATTTATATATTTTCATGTGGAAATAATCTCCTTTTATTCGTCCTTACATATTTTGTGACCCTTTGCAGGAGTGAGCTGAGACCCTGAGCTGAATGGAAGTGTGTGTTGTTTTGTGTCCATCTGCCTTTAGCCTTTAGCCTTTAGCCCTTTAGCCCTTTAGCCTTTAGCTTTATTCCGCATCCTTTAGCTGCTCTATTCATTAACCTCCTCTGAGAAGGCCTGTTCACATATTTCCCCCACTCCCTCGCTCCCTTTCTTCCTCTCTTTTTCTCTTTCCCTCGCGCCCCCTCTCATCCCCCACCTTGTCTGTATTCTGACAGGTGTGTAATTGGATGATTAATGTTCACTCGCCTCTCTTCCCCTCACACAAAGCTACACACACACACACACACACACACACACACACCGTACATGTATAATGATGCTGAGGCCCTTGTGAGGAGACTTTGTGTAAATTGTGTGTCCACAGTTTGTCCGGCCTGGAGGCAATAAAGGAACTCCGAAATACACACAAACACACACACACACACACACACACACACACACACTCATCCGAGCAATGCACCAGTGGATCAGCTCGCTGGTGATGCTTCCCATCAGTTGTCTTTCTACATGCCCTGATTACTTTTCTACATGTTTCTATACTTTAATTTACAGTACAACAATGTACAAGGACTCTTGAGAAAAAGGTGCTTTGTGGGGACCAAAATAATTGCACTTTGTTACTGTGCTCAAGCATTATTTATGAACATTCGTACTCCACTGGAATACTTCCCCTTTTACTCAGTTACAATTTTTTCATACAAATCATCAAAGAACTCATTACTAATCTCAAAATCCAAGTTTTATCTTTTTATCTTTCCTTTGCCAGTAAAAGTTGCCAAAATACTATTCAACTAAACTCATATGAGTGTAAAATGTCTTTGTATGAGGAGTACCCATAAGTCACACCGTAAAAACAACCAAAACTGCTCATTTGTTAAAACAATTGCACTTTTTTAGTTTAATCAGTCTGCAAAAGTTTGCTGTTGGATGTTTTGTCGATTAATTTTTTAGTGGAAGTAAGTGCACAATTTGCACAATTTCTATTTCTTTAGTTTAACAACTCGGGATTAAACTATAACGTGTAATGTAAAATGTGCCATAACTTTTGTGCAGGCCACATTTTATGCTCCCCAATAGGTTAAACTGTACAGATACACGGTAGATATGTATTAAAATGTGCAGGTGTGTGTGTGTGTGTGTGTAGAGAGTGTGTGACTTTTATACACTTAAAAAATCAACCCTGCACGTTGTTCTACTGGGGTGCACAAACTTTTCATTGTATTTTTTTCGAATAAACTTTTTTTTTCTCCATCCGTCAACGCAGCAATTGGTCCCTGGGGATAAAAACACTCATCTGTTTTTATAGGAAAAACAGAGGAGCGGCGAGTGTGAGGACAGTTAGAGGGATGGACGTGTCTCGGGGTCGCCTGTAAGGGTCAGAGAGACAGGCCACTTCCTTCTAGCCCCTATACGAACTCTGACCCCTGACGCAGGCCGCATCCATCACCCCCCGGGGATGTGGGTGGGGGTTGGGGGGTGCTGGTATGGGCGAGGGTGAAAGAGGGAGTGGGGGGGATCAGTGGGGTACGAGTGCTCTCACTTTCGCATGGAAATGTGATGAGGAGGAAAGTGAAACCCGCAGGCAGCCTCGAAACTTTACAGGCCTGAGTTTGTCCTCTCAGACAGATCTGGGTTCCCCTTTTGAGTCTCGGCTCCTCCCGAGGTTCCTCCAGCTTTAGGGAGGTTTACCTCGCCTCCGCCGCCCTCAACTCGCTCACTAAGGGCTCAGACCCTCATTCTGTAAAGCTGCTTTGGGACAATATCAGCTGTGAAAAGCGCTTTATAAATAAAAACGAACTGCACTGAATTGAATCTGGAATCAGTAAAACGCTTCACCGTGTGTGGAAACAGATCCGCAGTTTTGGGGGTGTTCTGTTATTTCCGTTATTTCGTTTTTTCACTTAACCTTTTGTTGATATTTACACTGTGAAATCTGGACGTTGAACACACAATTTAAAATGGTCCAAAATTGTAATTAATTTTTTATTCTCTTGTTGCCATTTTGTGGGGACCTGGAAAAAACACTTCTTTGTGGGTACCAAAGCTATTGTACTTAGTTATTGTTTTGTCTAGAAGATTCATGTTCACTGGATTGAAACTGAGTACTTTTACTCAGTAACATTTCCAGTATGAAAAACATATAGTTTTCTTTTCTGTTCCAATATAGTTTTTGATCTTTACTAATTCCAAGTCCAAATTTTCTCCTTCTTTTGCCAAAGTTCCCACTATATTTTTTATGAAAACTCCTAACAGTGTAAGATGTAATTATATGGTCATCGTTGAGTGAGAACCTCCCATCACCTCCCGTAAAAAAAAAATGTAACTGTTGAAACTGTTTTTCATCCCAACAGCATCAACGTGTTTTTAGTAGTGTTATTTCGAAGAGAATATTTTATTATTTAAAAATAATTTTAGATTAACCCAATAACCTGCGGCTATTTCTACAGTTTATAGCAGGAGATTATTACAATCTTTTATTATTTCTGTGGTTCATTTTATAGCACGGGATTAATATAACCTGGGATTATTTCAACAGCTCGTTTTATAGAAGGTAAAAGGTGAACAATGGATTTGTGTCCCTAAGAAACACCTGTAACACTGACCCTCTTCCCCATGTACCAGTCTAAAAACATTAAGCAGGAGACAGAAAGAAGTTCCAGCCCACATTTACAAAAGAAAGTGGTTTAGTACCATAATAGTAATCGTCAACATTTTCATTCCATCATAAACATTATCATCTCACCATTTACATCATCATTTCATCACACAGGTGAAGGGCATGAACTCAGGTAAGGGGTTCATAGCTTCCAAATTTCAGTTCAATTATTCAGGAACAAAAAACGCAGCCAGAGACGCCCCCCCCCACCCCCCCACCCCCGTCTGAAACGAAACGGGCCGGATACGGGTACCTGTGGGACTCCAAACGGACTTTATTGTGCGGGAGCTGTGTGCCGGTACAGATGACCGAAAAAAAACAGAGGGGGTCGAATCTTACGAAGCAAAGTGAGTGTGTGCTTCGAGAGGCCTGCCATTAATAAAGGCTTCGAAAAAAAGAGTAACATCAACTCAAGGTTTGGCGCAATCAAGTCTTTGAAATACATAAATACAAAAATAGATTTAACATAAAGGAAAAAAAACAATTAAATTAAATATAGTGAACTGATGACGGAGGGGCAAATCTGAGACGGCAGGACTGAGCCAGAGAACCAAACTGCCCTCTTTCGCGGGAAGACGAGGATTAATCCACTCAGACGCTCCTGTGTTTCTGCTATCAGTCTTTGGGTTTGTGGAGAGGCTTGGCGGACGTGTTGAGTTTGAGAAGACCGTTGCAGGATTATTTGGTACAGTTGTGAAGGCACCAGACTGCAGACATCTGGCATGTTCCTCTGTTGGTGTTCCTGAAGAACAGGGGGGGGGTCTTGGCAAGGCAGGCGAGGCCTTGGAGGCCCCCAGAGTTCAGTTTGGGGAAGCAGAGGAGGCTCAGGTCACCCCAAAGGCCATAGGAAGACGTTCGGACGTGCGGACGTTGTGTTTTTTTTTTTTAAGTATATTTGCTTATGTGTAGCGTGCAAACTTGAAAAAAAAAAATAGGTGAATGAACGTCTTTCACTCTGTGGTGTAAAAACAGTCCGATGCACGGCGAGTTTGGTGCCACTGGGTTTAAGACACTGTTTATAAAGGGTTAGTGTTACTGTAGTGCTTCTGAACCGCAGAGGTGAAACCAGCGCACCAGGAGTGTGATGGCTCCGCCCCCGTCGGCTCCACCCCTTTCCGCCTTTTGCCCCTCCCCTGTCCTCAGTGGGCATGGATGTCGAGGCCTTGTCCGATTAGGGGTTCAGCGGAGTGCGGGTGGGGGGGTGGGTGCAGGAGCATGGCGGGATGGGGGGCGGGGTAGGGGTGCAGCGAGGGAGCGGCGTGGGAGTATCCCGGCTGGGGCAGGAGCCCTCCAGGGTAGTCAGCAGGCAGAGACGGCATTCCCTGAAGACCTGAACAACCAAGAGATGAGTGTGAGAATTGTTTTTTTTTTTTTTTAAACAATGTTTGATTTTTTTATTTATTAATTTTGAGCCACCTCTCATTTCTTCAACTTTTATTATCTTGTGGAGGAGATTAAATGAAAAAAATAAGGAACAAATATTTTACTGCTGCAAAGTGCCCAAAGATACAAGGAGCCTAGATAAAGGAGTTCCAGCCACTCAGCATTCAGCACCACCAGTACACTGATCACCGCCTGATCATCTGGAATCACCTGCTCCTGGTTCTTCACTGATTGAGAGTCTTTGAAAGTCCTTCTTTAAGGAACCTGGAGAACTGTTCCTCAAGGCCACATTAAAAATACAACAAGGTCTGGATCTTTGGAAGCAAAATATGAAGAAATGGGTGGGTGGGGGGGCTCAAGACCTTTGCACAGAAATGTATAGGAAACTTTAACTGTGTCTGCGAACCACATTAATATCTCTATTTTGTCCTGTTTAATGTGTAAATTGTTGCTGTCGAAAGCAGTGACTTTACAAGAGAAGGCAAAAATGGGAAATTTAATGAGAAGAGATTTTATTTTTATTCTCTTTGGAGCGTCTATTGGTCCGTTCATCTTGCTCTTGTGATGTAAAGGACACCTGGTTCTTTCAAATGATGCAAAAAAAAAAACTGGAAAATTGAAATTATGATCAAAGGCAGCTGTTATTCTGTTCGTCTCACTTTTGTCCATTTATAATACAAGACAGAGTCAGTAATATGTAAAGATGGACTACGCTGAATCATAAGGAACAGTGTGCCACAGCTGTTTACCGTCCCGGAACCACCAGAATGAATGACCCTTTCGTTAAGGCGAATGTGATTATCTCTGTACAGGAAACGTCTGTGGCTCACCTGCTGTCCTGAGGCCTAAGTGAGGCTGGCCCTCCAATCCATACCCTCCTATTGCTGCCCCCTCTGGGCTGTATGGGGCCCCCTGACCTGTGAGAACACACACACACACACACACACACACACAGTGTCAGTCAGAGCACATAACCCCAAACAGCTGAATATCATTTCGAGCTGAAAAGAATTTAATTGTTTTTTGTTTTCTTAAAAGAAAGGTTAAATAAAAATAAAAATATAAGGCTGAATAAAATTGAAACAGTCATTTTTAAAAATTAGATTAAAAAAATATAATTAACACAGCTTAATGAAGTATGTACACATCGCTGGCACGTCGTATTTAGAAAATAAGCATCAAAAACCATCTGGATCTGTGTGGTTTTTTTTTTGTTTGTTTTGGATATGTCTGTATATCTTTGTAAATTGTTTGTCTTGCTATTGCCACAAAATGCAATAAAAAGAAAGAAAAAATAAACATCTGGAATTCGTGAAGTTTTTGTGATGTCACAAAAACCTACATGTTCCCACATATCCAGTTTCGCAGACTGCCAGTCAGAAAAGAGGCCATTTACATACAGCTGCCTTAAAAAAAGTATCTGCACAGTAACAAACACAGAAAAAAAGAGGCTGGAAAATAATCTGGAAAAGAATAGTCTTGTTTTTGACAGCACGGATGTCGAGTGTGAGAACCGGGCCCTTTAAGGCACTCGCTGTGGTGCTCCAGGAGAGAGCAGGTGTGGTTTACCTGAGCGATTCGACTGGTCGATCATGGGCTGGACTATTCTGCGTCTGGCGTTTATGAACCTGAGCACAAGAACACACAACCAAAGCTCTTTTAGCGTGACGTCCATTACAGAGAGAAACCAGCCCAGGTGTCTTCAACCTGCCCCCAGTTCCCATTAATCCTGCTGACAGGTGAACTGGTATTGATCGAGCTGCAGTAATGAATCGGTTTGTAGGTGAATGTGGACGGATGAAGGTCAGTTCTCACCAGTTGTTGACTTGCAGGATGGTGAGTCCTGTGTCTTGCGCGAGCTGTTTTTTCTGTTCTTCTGATGGGTACGGATGCTGGGAGGGGACAAAAGAGGAGGCGGGTGTTAGAAGACTGGCCAGCAAATGACTGCGGATGACTGAAGGTCTGACGTTTTCCGGTAAACAGTTATTTTTTACTGGAGTAAATAACATTTACCTGAATTCTGTACTGTCCTATAACTTTCTTCTTGTTGTGATATGAAATATCTTAAATAGAAACAAATATGTATAAACATGGTGTGTAAACACCATGATGCTGACGTTGACTAGGGCTGCACGGTACATCGTCTTTTAGTTGCCATGGCGATATCGGCCTTTGCAACACCGATATCGCAGAACCAACCAATCACAGAGTTTCTGACAGGGTGAGCAATCACAGCTCCAGGCGAGTTACTGGCCTCTTCTGATGAATCGAGGTCTTCATGTAAACTGTTAAAGACAATGATCGGCTGAGATGTTTTTAAGAGGCTCGTATCCTGCATTTACCTTTTGTTTCATTTCTTACTCATAATTAATTCTTACACGACCACATTTTTTGCTAGTAAGTTACTAAATAAACGTTTACTTACTGCAGAATGTGATTTTACATTGCCCCCAACCCGCTCCCACACATCGTAGAATATGGAGTCCTGCTGTTCGGATAAGTAAGCGTAAAACATTCCTGGCTCTAGACAGTACAGCTCCAGTCATGCGGTTCCTCTCCACTCTTTATTTATAGTCGCGGCAGCGAGGTTCAGTTCTGTGTGTAATTACAGCGGCTTCATTAGCGGCTAATTACCATATGCTCGTTACTGTAGTGCGCTGGCGCCTCATTTCAGCTCCGCTCAGCGAGGCGATATTCCCCCCCAGCGAGATCATAAACCTCAGATTTCACACCTACTGACTCCAGATCTCCAGCACCTCCACTCCCCACCTCCTCTCTGAACCTCCCCGCCTTCCTGCCTCCTCTCTGAACCTCCCCGCCTTCCTGCCTCCTCTGAACCTCCCCGCCTTCCTGCCTCCTCTGAACCTCTCCACCTTCCTGTCTCTTCTCTGGACCTCCCCACCTTCCTGTCTCCTCTCTGAACCTTCCCGCCTTCCTGCCTCCTCTCTGGACCTCCCCGCCTTCCTGCCTCCTCTCTGAACCTCCCCACCTTCCTGTCTCCTCTCTGGACCTCCCCACCTTCCTGTCTCCTCTCTGGACCTCCCCGCCTTCCCAACTCCTCCTTGAAGCTCCCCACCTCCTCTCTGGACCTCCTCGCCTTCCCAACTCCTCCCTGAACCTCCCCACCTCCTCTCTGGACCTCTCTACCCTCCCACCTCCTCTCTGAACCTCTCCACCTCCTCGCCTCCCCACCTCCTCTCTGAACCTCCCAGTCTTCCCACCTCCTCTCTGAACCTCATCATGTTCCCTGTTCCTGTCTAAACTCTGGAAAAACAAGGGACTGACTCAGTTCCAGTGTGTTTAATTCCTCCACAGATAAAACACACTTTTCTCTTTCTGTTTGCTCCTCTCTGATGAAATATTTGAATCTAACATGAGGAAACGATCTCTGTTTCGAGCCTCGCTGTGTCTCACCGATAAATGCTGGAAGAGCCATGCTCTCATGATGTTGGTTGCCACTTTGGGGAAGATCCCTCTTTTCTTGTTGCTTCTTCTGTCTCGGTCCGAGTCGTCCTCCTCTCCTGTGCTGGGAGACGCTACAGCTCCATCCAGTCCGTCCCCTGAAACACAAAAGACATAAAAAAATGAAGTATAAAATACATTTTTGGAGCCACTTAATGTCTATTTTCTCTTTGGTGCACTAAGAGGGTTATTTGACTTAAAAACTATTAATATACTGAAATAATTTCTTGTCTTTTACTTTTTTATTTTTTGTTCAAACACCAGTTTGGGTGGGAGAGGGCTGTCTGTGGTAGGATATGAATCGTAGACTTGAAATTTTCCACCTACTTTTAGGTAAGAAAACCTATTTCTATTTTTCTAAAACCTGTATCTATTTTTTCTAAAATCTATATCTATTTTTTCTTTCATACTCTCTTCAAAAAATGAACTTGGAGGATGATTTGACTTCAACACTGGAAATATATTAACTTTAGCTGCAAGTCTGCTTCTGTTGTCTAAGTCAATAAATCAATAACAGAGGTTTTTAAGAACAGTACCATCAATAGAGCTAGTGTTGCTAGCCTGTAGCCTGTAGTCACTGAATAGCAGTATTTAAATGAACATGTGTTTGTATGTAAAGTGTCAATTTGTCCTGCGTGAACACACCACAGCACACAGTGTGAAGTGTGACATTCTTCCTCCGTATTTAACCCATTCACCAAGTGAAGCAGCGGGCAGCCAGGAACACAGCGCCCGGGGAGCAGTGTGTGGGGGCGGTACCTTGCTCAGGGTACCTCAGTGGTGCCACTAGCAGTCCTGGGATTCGAACCCACAACCTTCTGATTGCAGAGGCAACTCCCAAACCACTAGTTCACCACCTGCCTCAGCTATGTGTGTGTGATTGTGCGTGTGTGCGCACGCGCGCGTGTGTGTGTGCGTGCGTGTGTGTGTGGGTGTGTGTGTGTGCATGCGTGTGTGTGTGTGTGTGTGATTGTGCGTGTGTGTGGGTGTGTGTGTGTGATTATGCGTATGCGTGTGTGTGGGTGTGTGTGTGTGTGTGTGATTGTGCGTGTGTGTGTGAGTGTGTGTGTTTGTGCGTGTGTGTGTGTGTGTGCGCGCGCATGTGTGTGTGTGCAGTAGATACCTGCGTCGCTGCAGTTCTCTGCGTTGTGAGCGGTGAGTCCACAGGAAGCACTGGGGGTCCCTGAGGGGGTAGACACACAGTCATCTGTGTCTCGCAACCAAGACTGATTCTAGATCAGGAGAGAGAGGGACAGTCAGTGGGACAGTCAGTGGGACAGCTGGGGACGCCCCTTTCCTGCTGCGGACCCTGAACAGAGGGATGTCCTCCAGGACAACGGACCGTCCGCCACTCCCAGGATTCAGTGACTCCTTTTCAGAAACACTCTGGACGCCTAAATCCATACAGTTTGTTCTAAAATCGGCTAACTGAGCTTGCGAGCAGCTTGCTAGATATAAAACAACAGATCGGAAAGGTGTATAACGCACGTGTCAGAACAGGAACGGTGCCAATAGGAGGAGGAGAAACGAAAAACTCAGAAAGAAAAACCATAAAAATGCTTCAGCACAGTTTGCTCCACAAACTGAGTCAGACTGAGGTGGTCGAGGTGTTCCTCCTCTCTTCTCCAGTCCATCTCGGCCTCCTTCTGTTTATCTTTTTGACGAACATCAGAAATGAAACACAATTTTTTGATCATTTCTTTCTAAAGCTGTTTCGTTATTTGTGTCTGACTTCTGAAACGTGGATCTCATGCTGGGTGTGTGAACACCGCGTCGCTCTCGAACAGAAACCAATGACTCAACCTGCCACAGCCCCCCCCCCATAGCCCCCCCACCTCGTTCTGCTGGTGGTCTCTCACCTGCTCGGACAGACTCGTGCAGGAGCCTGCAAAGTCCTCCATGTCGGATTTGGAGCCGCTGTCTCGATCCTCCAGAACCAAATCTGTGGGCATCTTTCCCTTCAGACAGGTGATGTAGCGGTGGCAGAAGTTATCGCACAGATCATGGACCTACAGCAGAACCAGGACAGAACCAGAACCAGGCCAGGACCAGGTCAAAACCAGCACTCGGGTCAGGCGTACAGAGACACAGACATGTCAGTTATTCCAGAAAGAGGATTATTCCTTACCTTTTCTAGCTCCAGCAGGTGAAAACGCAACACTTGGATGGCCTGGATCATCTGAGGAAGAACGAACAGGTTCTGATTACGCAGCTTCTGCAGTCTCCTCCACAACAAAACACTCGGATGAAGAGTATTTAAATGTATGGTAAGAACAGTATTAAAAGAACAGTATTAAAACTATGGTGGTTAAATGAGCAGACTGTGTGTGTGTGTGTGTGTGTGTGTGTGTGTGTGTGTGTGTGTGTGTGTGTGTGTGTGTGTGAGAGAGAGAGAGAGAGAGAGAGTCTTACCAGATTGTCCAGTTCTGGATTTGATGAAAAGATGGGTTTCTCTGAACGGATCTGAAAAAAAAACCCAACCAAATACAATAAATACATTAATATTACTATGTTTGAAATGATCTCTGCCACTTCCCACATGAGATGATCTACCATGTCGCCACTCACCTGTTTGGCGAAGGCGGCGATGTCCTCGTTGAAGGAGTCGGAGGAACAGACGTCACTGTGATTGGTCATACCAGTGAGATGGGAGGAGTTTGACAAGGAGGAGGAGTCACGCGGCGAGCAAGTGGCCAGTTCACACTTCTCAAACACCAGAGCCAGGAGTGGAAACAGTGGATGGCTACACACACACACACACACACACACACACACACACAGGCCTTATTAAAGTCTCATTAAAGGGCCCATATACTACTGCTCATCTTCTTTAAGAGGCCCATTTAGACAGGCTGTTTGGGTTACTGTGCCTTTAAGATGTGTACATGAGCTCTGATTGGCTGCCTCCTTCCTAAGGCAGCGCAGGCTGAAGTTCTAAGGTGTGTCGGAGTCGAGTCTCACCCATAGATCTGATCACGGTGGTGTTTGAGTGAGTCGGGGACGGTGTGGCCGTAGTGAGGGGGGGGCAGTGACCTCATCGCTTCTCCATACCCCCCCACGGGCATAATCTCAGACCCTGCGTACTGCACCAGCTCTTCATACTGAGAGAGAGAGAGAGAGAGAGAGAAAGAGAGAGAGAGACCGAGAGAAAGAGAGACAAAGAGAGAAGGGCGAGAAAGAAAGAGAGAGAGAGAGAGAGAGAGAGAGAGACAAAGAGAGGGAGACAGAGAGAGAGAAGGGCGAGAGAGAAAGAGAGAGAGATATTAATGTAGACAACGAGTGAGGGAGACGGTGTTTACAGAGACAGTAAATATGTGGGATGAGTATATATGAGAAAGTGTGTGTGTATGTGTGTGTGTGTGTGTGTGTGTGTGAAGATGCTGCTCCATGCTGCTGCTAATTTTCGCTCCTCCCGGATAAACATGGGAAACACGCGGCGTTTGATGTGCGATTTTTCTGCGCGCTCCACAACACTCGCCGTGGGACACGCGGGTAAAAAACAACAACAGCGACAACAACAACAGACAAGACTCGCACCTCATAAACACAAAACCCTCATTCGCATAAAACCCGCCCACCCACCTCCCAACCAATCAGAACCGCCTCTGCGCAGAAGAGTGGCATTTATCTGAGGAGCACTTAAATTAGGGCTAATCAAACGAGTAGCATTTAATTGAGTGTTTGAAGTTTCAGTTTTCTTTCATTTTTTAACCCCTCTGAACTCTTAAGTTTATTAAATTGCTCCTTCTCACTCTGTTCATTTCTCCTTCTAAACACTAATATTAGCCCGTCCAGGTCCAACGACTAATTTTAGTACAAGAAGGATATCATGTCCTTAAGTCATAATGAAAAACAGCTAAATCTGGATTCTCTGTTATTTTGTTTGACTTGATTTTGTTTAAAGGCACTTCATACTAAGATAAGTTCAAGAATAAAAACTCCATTTGAGAATAAATTGCTCAAAGAGAATAATAAGAGAGATATAAAGGTGTTCACGAGGTAATAAATGAATAATTACAGGCCTGGGGGTTAAAAACGGCATAACGTCGGTTTGAGAGATTAAATCAAATAATAAAGTTCAGTTCCTTGTGTGCTTTTAAATGAATCAAAACCCTGAATTTTATTTAAGCTTTGATTGTGAGTCACCGAGTGTCTGCATGAATAAAACGGCTGCATGCGGTGCAGCTTTATTACAAATCACAGCCTAATTTAATAAACCAGAGTGAGCACACACACACACACACACACACACACACACACTCGACAGTGTAAATCATACCAAGAGGCTGGTCTGCAACACGAATACTTAAATGATCAAAATTTAAAAGAGCTGTATTTAAATGTACGGTGATTAAATGAGCAGTATTTAAATGACGGGTGTTTAAATGAATGGTATTCAAAAGAACAGCTCTAAAATAAGCAGTATTTAAATACGAACTACCTAAACGAGAAGTCCTTAAATGAGTGCCATTTTGATAAAGGCACTCATGTGAATGAAGAATATTTAAATGAAGGATTTTGAAATGAAGGATATTTAAATGAAGGGTGTTCAAATGAAGGGTACTAAAATCAACAGTATTCAAAAGAATAGACTGTAAAAGATCAGTATTTAAGTAAGCAGTACTTCACCAAGCTGTATTTAAATGCGTGGCGTTTGAACAAAGCGTATTTGAATGAAGGATATTTAAATGACGGCCGTTTAAATGAAGAGCATTTAAAAACTGTGTAAATCATAATCAGGTCTGTGGTCCGAAGACTTAGAGACTCGTCAGTTCAGTTAAACCGCAGTAATCGATCGACAGAATCACATTAACACACTTGAGCCGATCGATCAGCATAAATATTCAGTCTCTGCAGGATTAAAGTGCTCCGGTGCTGCATGTGGGCCTTAATTACACTCACTCATGTGTTCTGTCGCGGACAAAATTAATAAACAAAAAAGACTTTTATTTTAGAAAATGTACCCAAAGTTGTTATTTTGCAAACTGTACGTTATAAATAAATTCTGAGTATGTTTATGTTTTGTATTATTTAAAAGTGCCCTTTTCTTTTTAATTGCACGCCTGTAAAATCAACACTGTAAAATGTATAATAAAAGTATTTTTCTGAAAAAAAAAAAAAAAGAAAAAAACGCATTTTTGCTAAGACTGCCTTCAGGAAAAAAAAGACATAAAAGTCTGAGTTAAACACGGCGCAAACATTTCCTGTAAAATATACGGACGCTTCTCTCGCTCTGCACAAACAAAACTGTTTGTCAGTTCTGTAAAATACGATTTCTTTTCGGACTTACTGCTGCGTCAGCAGGTTTATCACATAAAGAGTGAAAAGTGAGGGATGAAAAATGTGAACACATTTAATAGACTGTATACAGCCCTGAACACACTGTTCTCCACACACACACACACACACACGCGCACACACACACACACACACACACACACACACACACACCCCAAGCTGTGAAAAACGTTCAGGGCGTTCAGCACTTTCAGAATAGAATCTGGGATTTTTCATTATAAAATGCCGGGTTTGTTTTAAACTTTTAAAACTGTTTTAAACTTCTAAAACCACTTTGTTATTGATAATTAACACACACACACACACACAGACATACACACACACACACACACACACACATATCTATATACATACACACACACACACACACACACACATATATATATATATATATATATATATATATATATACATACATACACATTTAATTTATATTATTAATATTATATATTTATATATAGATGGATATTATACACATACTAAGTCACTCGTTTGCACTAAAAAGTTAAACGAACAGAAAGCAGCCTGTAAAAATACAACCTCAACTATAAACAAAAGCTGAATCATTTTGTCTATACATTGTGTGATGTCTGTAAATGTAGATGTTTGATTTAGGTAAATAAAGCTCATCTCTGCTGTTTTATTCATCTGACGCAGCGTGTGAAGATGCCAGCTCGCTCTAAACTAAAGCGTGGGCTGGACTGCCCAGGGGGCGGAGCCAGAGAGCATATTACAGTCTGATAATAAGGATAATAAGGAAAATAAGGTGATGTATTAGTGTTATTATCCGTACAGGCCTCCGCTCAGAGCCGGAGAACCACAGGAGCAGTTAGAGCTGTTAGATCCACTCCAGAACTGTGACCTACTTAAACCCTGCACTGCTCCTCTCTTCTCTCCTCCTCTCTTCTCTTTTCCTCTCGTCTCCTCTCACCCCTGCTCCTCTCTTCTCGTCTCCTCTCTTCTCTTCTACTTTTTTGTTCAGCATTTAGCAGAATGTAAAGAGAAGAGACGAGAAGAAAAAAGTAGAAGAGTCTGTCTGCTTTTCTCTTTTTTTGCTCCTCTCTTCTAGTCTCTTCTCCTCTCTTCTCTTCTCTCTTCTCTTCTCCTCCTCTCCTCCCTTTTCATCTCATCCCTCCTCCTCTCGGCTCCTCTCTTCTCCTCTCATGTCCGTTTCTCCACATGTTCCTCTTCCTCCTGTCTAAACTGCCCATGTTTAAATGTCTCCACTCTTCCAGGGATTAAAGTGGGAGCTGTTTTCACGCGCCCGCTTCTGATCGACCGAGTTTTTCTTCGGGGATGGATCTGCAGGCGCCGCGTGAGTGAGTGTACCGAGCCCCCCGAGAAGGTCTGAATATCTGTATATGAATAAATACACTTCTGCTGATAATACGCAGCCTTTGTGAAGTGTGCCGAAAACAGCACATTCAATTAAATCACCTTTTTTACTCCGCCAGTGCACATCGGACTCGTCCGCGGAGAAAAAAAAACATCAGACAGACTTTCATACCGGATCAATATTTCAACCAATATCTGATGATGCATTTACTGCACTCCAGAATGTGGGGCTTTTATTTTGTACTTTTCTCTCATTTATCCTTTCTCTCTTACTATTTTATAACCCGACTGTCCTTATTTTGGTTTTTTCTTCATTGCATATATTTGTTTCTATCACTTTTTTTTCCACACAGTACAAACAAACATACCTATTTCTGGGGAGTCAGCATTTACTCCTTCAACTGCATCTGTAACTCTACAGAAATATAAAATAGTTATCTCCCCGATTTTAAATCTGTTTATGCGTCGAAAAAAAATATCGTCCCATAAAATTCCCATTTTAGTGCATTATTAACTCATTCTTTTTTTTTTTTTTTTCTTCTAATGCTGAAACCGAATTAAACACTTCTGAATTCGCCCCTCGTGGTCACGTGACATAAATAAACACGGCCAGCTCTGGGCGTTTTGCCCAGAAAATAAAAAAAATATGAAATAAGATAAAATAAAATATAAAATCATACGAATAATATTTTGAAACGCACTAATAATCTACAAACACACTCACTCTCTCTCTCTCTCACACACACACACACACCTCTGTTACCTACCAAGGATGCTCCTGTTATTATTATTATTGTTATTACTACTACTATTTCAATAGCTAATTATTCAGACTTTATTTATTATGCAATTTCAGTGCATTTGATTTTTATGAGCACCGAGCACGAGAGGCTTCGATATAAGTCCTGCTCTTATAATTAAGGGGTGAAATTAAATTCCCCATCGTCCGAAAGGAGGTGGTCAGTAATGACGGCGTGCGAAGCAAACCAAGCTGCAGCAAAAGAAGCAAAAAAATGTTGTTTTTTTTTTTTACCCTTTTCTCCATGCGCCACGGGGGGAGAGAGGGTGCCGAAGACTGGGGTGGGGGGCAAGTCCGGCTGTCCGGGGGCAGAAGAGCACTAGTGTCCTCGATCACTATTAACACACATAAAAACAAGAGTCAAATACAGTCGCATCGTGCATAATACATATGTGCATATGTGTGTATTAATAGGTAGTTACAGAGGGTCACTACAGGTCAGACAGGATGCACGAGGGTGCAATAACAACATACTATAACATGCACTTGCTATGGCTAGGAGAAGAGGCTGGAACAGGCTCTAAACCTAATTGGTCCGGTCCACCTTAAATAGGACGGCAGTTGTATTCCGGCGCCAAAGGGGGCTGAATG
>JBBIGA010175568.1:0-15000 GCA_037576975.1 Alestes dentex
ATGTTCTCTGCCCATATCCACCAACACATACACACAAACACACACACACACACACACACACACACACGCACACACACACACACACACACACACACACACGCAAACACACACACACACACACACACACATGCACGCACCCCACATGCATACACACCCACATACATTCCAGCCCATCCCAGTTAAAGTCTTGTATAACCCCCATACTAGGTCAAGAGAAAAGCTTGTCTTGCCTCCTTTCCACATCAGAATCAACACAATAGGGGTGTGGTTGAATAACGTACACATCTCAAATCATCCTCACAGATTTCCTAATCTTCACTCCAGATTTCATAGAAATGCATTGTGTATACGACTTACACAGAAACAGCACACAGTCAACAGTAATGTGTAGCGTCTGAGCTTTTCAACTAAGAGCCATAAGTGAGCTGTTCTTTAAAACATAGTTTTTTTCATCAGAAAAGTCAAACCAAGAATGTATTTGAGGAGAAAGGCTTCAGAGAAAATGAATCTTGCATGTTAATATGGGAAATTAGCTTTGTCTAGACTTGAGCACTGAGGGGTTATCTACTGGTTATCTAAGTCCTTTAACCACCGGTAGGCTACGACAGCATTTTGATGTTAATGTAGGACAAATTTGAAATGTTAGGGTAAACATACTTTTCTCAAGTAGCGCATCAGTGATGACTGAATTTAATAGTAGCATGATAAGAATTTAAAAATAGCATGATAAGAATTAGCATTGTCTAGACCGCAGCATGTTAACAAAACTAGAATATTAGGCTATCTAGGGCAAACATGCTTTCTCACTAACTATGCTAGAATTTTTAGCCAGTCTATGGAAAGAGACCAAACTAAAGTGGGACTAGTGCAGTATGTGTGTAGTTATAAATGACTGTGGCTAGTCCTGGCAATTCCAGCCATCATGAGCTCCAAAGTAATGTCTTGATTGATTCTGTTTAATTTCCCTGAGGAACTAAGAGGAGTGAGCGCCGTGTGTGAAGGAAGATGAAGAAAAAAATCCCACCTCATCTTGTCTTTTCGGTTATTTGATTTGTTTGAATTACTGACTTGGATTTGAAACTGCTCCTGCTTCCCCAAATGGGCGGGGTTGGGGGGGGGGGTTGTTAATGGCAGGCGTTTTCTGTCCTGCACTGGAAAGCTAGGCCTTCAGACTGACTGATCTACAAAGATCAGATCTGAAATCACACCAGCTCCTCTTCTGGTCAACAACTGGTCGACAACCAAAATCACACCACCAGCATTTCCCAACTGGTTAGAAACTGGAACCCCTCTTTCCTCGGTTGACAGCCAAAGCCACCAATACCTCCATCGACCTCATCCCTGGTCTATAACTGAAATCACCCCGCAGTCCACAATTAAAAACACTGGAGGTTCCATCCAGGATTCCATTCCATGTATGAGTGCCCACAACTAGGCTTTACTAATTTAATAACGGCATAATGGCTTTTTATTCGGTGAGCGGGCTTTTCATTTGTTGAAAATGGATTTTTATTGATTACTGTGTATTTTCTCAGCACTAAGCAAGTGCATTTGGGTCCTTACGAAAGTTGCAGCTGTTGGTCTTCCGCCTTCTACCTTCCTTCTTGGTGTTTGAGCAGTGTTTTATTGCTGCAGGTTGAAGGATATTTGAGTGATATGTTCATTTGATTCTGAGGGCAAGGACGTGGGAAGAATTGTTGATGAAGTATTGCGTGACCTCCTGATTACTCAGTGACACGTGCACACTCCACTCCTGACATGTTCTTCAGGTTCCTCAGACTCGCTCCTGAGTGCTTTATATCAGCAAACACAGGTAGCAGCAAGTCATTACCAGATACGAAGCTGAACACCAGAGTCCCAAGTCAAATGAGGTCAAATGAAGCATCAATAGAGAGGCACACAGCTTAATGAAAGGCTAATTGTATTGTTGAACGATTTGACCCTAAAAGAGAGTTCTTTTCTGAAATGCTCTACCATATTATACATAGTATATGCTATAATAATAATAGAATTCATTATATAATGAAATAATGACATCATTACATTGTAAGTTATAGAGTGAAGTACATTTACACTGTATATCAAAAGCCTTGTGTTGGGCACGTTTTCTACTACATGCACAACAATACCTTTTTACTTTTAATTGGGAATTAAAATAACCCATCGTGATGAATCCCATTATTCTGGGTAGTTAATTACCATTAATCCCAGTTCTTTTGTCTGCTCAAATCTGACTAAAGAAAGAGTCATTATTGTACATTTATTTATCCACAGGTCTTCTGCACAGACCGTCAAATGACTGATTTCGCCAGTATTTAGTTTAGAATGATTGCTTTTGAAAATTCACATTCAAATTCGCTATTACTGGCGCCCTTTGCAGGTATGGGTAAACCATGTCTCACGCTCAAAATATGACGAAAAACCTGACCTTTAGCTGAAGTAGGAAAGCAAAAACCATTTTTTTTCCCTGTGACCTTATTAGCTATCTTTACCACAGGATCCAGTAGCACTGACTGTAAGTATCGTAGGGATAATGTTCTGGTTTAGCTGTTTTCGTGATACGGATGTCAGTTGTTGGCGAAGGCCGAATGAGCTCAATTTCACGCAAGAGGATTTTCCAGTCTGCATGGTCACCCTTTTCCGAATTTGCCTTTTTAAATGTGAGCGTGAGCCATAGATTCAGTCCAGGATCTGGAGTAATGTAACTGTAATGGTCTCCTGTCTTGTCCCCTGTTTCCATGACTGTTTCTTTGTCTAACCTTGCCATGGGTCTGTGTTTCCATGTGGATTTGTGGTTATTTTGGTCTTAGTCCTGCCCCCTTGTTATCCCGTTCACCTGTGTCTTGTTCTAATGTCCTCCCCTGCCCTGGAGTTTCACATTGTCTAGTTAGTATACATACTCTTGTGTTTCAGTCTATATTGATCAGTTCTCTACGTTCCTTGGCTCTCAGTTTGTTTCTGGATTCCTGTTTGCTTTGTCCCTGTTTAACCCTGTCCTGTTTACTTTACCTCCATTGGCCCTGTCTTGTTCTGATCTGTTCTGTTTTAGTCAGTGCTGTTTATATCTTTTCAACCATGCTTTGTTCTTATTCATCTCTGTTCTGTTTTTCTCTGCTTTGTCTTCATTTTATTTCAATTTACTCCTATACCCTGTGTCAGTTTAGTGTTCTGTTTATTTCTTGTTTAGCGTCCTGTTTTCCATGTTCTATAGATAACACAGTTCACACGTACACGCTTCTGCACGCCTAAATCAGTTAGTAGAGATTTTCACAGAAGCTATAAAATGTGATTTCGGCCTATTTTGAAGGTCACTTCGTTTTATATACTATTCATTTTTGTTTGGTAATGTTGAGCAAATGCTTTGCAATGGACATACGTTTGATTTTACAAAACCGGAACTGGATTCTAGACAACTGAAGCCTATATATGTGAGCAAACCCCTCATTGCTCACTAGCAGCTTAACAAAGAGTTTCTGTCTTACACGCAGAGCCAACAGTGTCCTAGGAGTTTATGGGAAAAATTGTAATTTAAATATATTTCTTAAAATATCTCAATTGGTTTCCAGTCTTCTGCCCTGCAAAAAGAGGCTATAGGATATGAAACTGAGGGACAACTGATAAAGACAAAGTGCCTGAGGGATGAATGAATAGAATGATGTGACTTTTTAACCTAACCTCCACCAAAAGTCAAGGTTGGACTCATATAGAGAAGCTGTCGACACTGCTTGCTGAAAAGGGCGAAGGTGTGTGTCAGAGGCTGGGGGGGCTAACAAGCAAATGAAGACCAAAATAGAGATCGTAATGAGAACCAGTCAAAGAAGAGCTGGAAAAAACTTTCTTTTATGCTGCGAGAGAGTGTGTGTAGGCGTCTGGGTGGTTTTTGTGGCAGTGTGTGTGAATAAGACTAACATTCTCTTTATTTTGAGCTCTGCCGCCCACTTCCAGCATTAATGCTGTTAATAGTAATGCTGCTCTATGCTCAAATCTTCAGTATAAATGAAGATTAAACCACTAAACATTTCAGACATGCCATCATTTTTAACTTAATCCCTACTTTCTGCATTTGGAGAACACACTCATGTTACCCTGTACAGTCATTTCTAACTGTTATCCTGTATTTAGAAAAAGAACAGAAAACCCGTTGACTCGAAATGCGATTATAATAGAAACCAGTGGGCAGGTGCTGAAGCGACTGGCTTCTAACATAAGTGTGTGTTTCGTCAACAGGTTATCTTTCACTCTCTCTTTCTCTCTCATACTCACACACACACACACACACACTCACACACACACACACACACACACACACACACGTACACACACACACACACTTTCTCTTTCTGTATTCTCCTTTCTATCTCTCTGTTTATCTCTCCTCTTTTCCTTTTCTCTCCTTTCATTTGTTCTCCCTTTCCTTATATCTTCATTTCTCTCCCTCTCTCTCTGACCTCTCTCTTTTTCTCCACTCCCACCTCTCTCTGTGTCTTTTACATACACATTCAGACATACTCTCTCCCTATTTCTTCTCTTTTCTTCTTCTTCTTCTCTCTCTCTCTCTCCCTCTCTCTCTCTCTTTCTCTCTCTTCAGTGACTCTCTCTCTCTTATTTCAGTGAAGTAATTTGCTGGACGACTGTTTTATTAAAAGGAACCTGAACCAGTTCAGCTCTCTCTGAGACGCGGAGCACATGGCGGGCTGAGCAGAGAAAGAGCAGTGAAAAGAAAGGCAGTCTAACTGTTTTTAATTGGAGCTGTAAAGAGAAAGGAGAGCGAGGAGATGAAAGATAGGGATGAAAAGAGAGAGACGGAGCACAGCTGGTCCTCTCCTAGCTTTTCTTCATTTTTATTAAGGACAGTGTATTCCTCCTGTCCTCGTAAGTGGGCCAGGCGGTGCATTTTTGCCCTCACTGAAAGGGAGGAGATCTCTCATATTTCTCTCTAATTACTACAGAGAATGCCTTTAAAGAGAACATGTCTCCTCTTTTGAGCTGGCAGCACATCCCTCACCAGAGACGGCATTTAGGGACAGCAGTATGAATAGAGCATTAACGAGAAAGAGTGGGATGAAGGAGCAAGAGAGGAAGAGAGAGAGAGAGAGAGAGAGGGAGAGAGAGAGAGCGAGAGAGAGAGAGAGAGAGATACGTCCCTACAGGAAAAGCAGAGAAGCAGAGCTACTGTAATTCACCATCTATCATTTGTATGGAGTTTCGTCACTCTAACTAGTTCTATATTTAATTTTATGTTACTTTTGGAATTTTTAAGAGCTTTAAAACTGTCTATTATTGTATTTTGGTACATATACACACGGCCACATATCAACTTCATTATCATTCATGCGTATATATTTTTATGAGTAATAAATACATATTTTGTGCTAATATCTATGTTACACCTGTTGGTTGGGATTCATTTTGCAGCACTGCAGATATTGGGTAAACTGCCAGCGGGTTGCGACCTCATGCATGTGTTTACTGGGTGGGATGGGTGATAAATGTGCCATAAAGGAAAACATATTAACACCTATATTGATACTGATAGAAAAAAGAAGCAAAGCTAGGCTTTGACTGTCTTGACTGCTTGATCTCTGTCGGTGTAGCAGTGCCACTGGAGGTGACGCTTATTGTGTGGTGTAGTGAAGCAAGTTGACACTGACCCCGAGGCCTTCATCCTTTTTAGGCTTGCAGTCATTCTATTAATGCACTATTATGTGGATACAAGTTCCATAAGGCCCATTTTAACTAATTATCTGGCAGCTAAGCCAGAACAGCCGGGAAAAAGGAAATAAGGGCAGAGAGAGAAAATCAATGGGTGGAAGACAGAATAAATAGAGAGAAGGCAGAATGAATGGAGAGAGAAGGGAATGAAAGGAGTGTGGAAGAATAAAGAGAGCAGATTGAGTTGGAGACGAAGCCTCAGACGTGGTTCCTGTGCTGTCTACTCTTCAGAAATGCCTATTTTCTTTTTTTGTACATATTATGCCAGTATAGTTCATGCACAGTGCAGTAAATTAGCCTGTCTTTAGCAGACAAACTCTCCAGCAGCGAAAAGTGAAAAATGATGCTCATCCAGGGTGTGTAACATCCAAGTAAAACTATGTTCCATACAGTTTTAGAACATTTACATTTAGGAGGGTTGTGACACTAGTATAAAGTTTTTATGCAGGTCTCCTGGCCCATTTAGCAGAAACTATCCACATTTTCTGAGTTCACCCTACATTTCTTAGCCCTCTGGAGTAGGTTAGACTACACTGTGAAGGTGGAACAGGAAACATATTCATTTTAAGCATATAAGCATTTTGGGGGTTTGAATTGGCATAAAATATTAATATTTAGTAGAATTTCTCTTTGCATTGCATCATTCACAGCATTCGTTTAGACCAGTGGTTCCGAAACTGGTTGTGGAGTACTGCCCTGTACATTTTTATGCACCCACTTCAGTTCAAGAACAGTTGGGTAATTAATAGATTAGTCGGATCAGGTGGTTTGGGAGCAGGGAAAACACTAAAATGTGTTTTTGGGATCCCTATTCTTGTAGACCTGCAAACATTAACACCACCCACAGATCACTGAAACATAAGCCAATATTGGGCTGATTTATATCTAGCCCAAGCAGCAATTTAGTGAATCTGCCATGCGATTTGCCATTGCCGGTCCCTTGATAAAGGGGAAAGCCATACAGTGAGTGTATTAATTTTAATTTAATTTATTAATCCTTATAGTCACACATGAACACACCACAGCACAGTGTGAACAATGTGAAATTCTTTCTCTGCATTTTAACCCATTCACTAAGCAAAGCAGTGGGCCGCCCGGTAACGAGGAGCACCCGGGGAGCAGTGTGTGGGGACGGTACCTTACTCAAGGGTACCTCAGTGGTGACACCAGCATTTGGGATTCAAACCCACAACCTTCTGATTGGAGGACCAACACCCTAACCGCCAGGCCATGCAGCTGCCCCATAGCTGTAATTAATGTAGGAAAAATTAGTTAAACACCTCTGTTTAAGGATCATGGTTAGACTGTTATGTTTACATTTAAAAATATGTATTTTATCACAGGATCCATGTATCTGATGTTATTTGTATTTAGCTGGTTTTCCCTTATCATTCTACAGATTAACATGGAGCAAACTGTGCATAACAATCACATTCAGCTTCCACCTAGTAGTGCCATAATGGTCTATGTCGAAAACAACTGCTCTATTCTAAAACCCAAGGAGAAAAAGACTGTACTGTAAACAGTCAGGGCCATGGACTGTATAAACATAGCACTGTCTGAGAATGCTTTCACTCTTAACTGAGACATGGTACTCTTACATAATACTATTATGGGCCAAACACTTCATAGTCCCACAATCTCTGTAACCTCCATCTCAATAACCTTTAAGATGGTTAATGTGACCAATTACACGTGCCCTGGAAACTTTGGCAGACACGCTGTATTAAATGGCTCCATTTATCTGAAAGCCACTGACTCAGAACTCCTTTAACTATTCCACTATTTTACCTCTGATAAATGACTTAGTAAATATATTAATAATCAGTAGAGATTAGCGACGCGTGTGTGTTTAATGTATGCCCTGCGGTGCCTGTTGTAATCACTTTATCAGCTTCAATCTTGTCGCGTGTCTTAATTAGCTATAAGGATGTAGCCCGTGTTACCCACAAACCCCAGGGCAGGCAGCGTGCCTTAACCTCCAGCTAGCGTAGCATTAGCGGACCGGCTAATTCCATTAAGCTGGTTGTTTTGGCGTTTGCGGCCAGATTTGTTCTGGTTGTGTTGAAGTCCTCATTAGTATGCAGGGGAGGCACTCCTTGAGGAAAACCATGAGGGAAATAATGATCCAGATGTCCAAGGAAGCTCTGTCGGGGACGCATCGGGAACTTTCATAGGTGGATGATTCTAAGCTTCCAGGCAGAGAGAAGAAGATTCTAATCTTAGCATCTCTCTCTGTTCTGAATTGGCCTTGAATTCATGTTTGCAGGCTGAAAGGGGTTTAGAAAATCAGATGTGTGTAATTTGTCCAACATGCCAAAGATGGGTACCATTTTCAAGGCCCATGCTTAGCAGTAGCAGTATGATCGGCGTCTTTTGAATGCTACATGCCCACAGTTTAACTCTTAGAACACAAGCGCAACAAATGGTAAATTGTTGCGTATTCCCCAGGTTTATGTTGATGCTCCAGGTGTCATGCTGAGCTTTCTTTGGTGTTCCTATGTCACATAGAACCAAAATTATTGTCATTTAAAAAAACGTAATAATAACAACCACTACTGGGTTTTTTTTTTTAATGCCATAACACGCAAGTGCCCATAGAGAACAAAAATGTCCAAATGTATTTTAGGTTTTAGAAAGAAACAGCAAAAACACTAGATCTTTGAACCTGGTAAAACTTTCACGATAGTCTCCACCCGCAAGTGGGTGGGGAAAACTCGTGGGGGGGGCGTCTGGAGAGTAGCCGAGAGGCAGCGTGCCGAGCAAAAGAGCCGAGCAATCATAGGTTTTAGACTGTTCTTGAAGTTCAAGCCCTGACTTCCATAGCTCCATACCCAGATTTCTAGAACTCTGTCCATATTTGTAGAGCCCCATGCCAAGATTTCAAGGACTCAGTGCCTATATTCCCCGAAATCCATGCCAAGATCTCTAGAACCCGTGTTCAGATTTCAGTAACTCCATATTTGTAGACCCATGCAGAACGCCTTGTCTAGATCTACAGGCTTCTTGAATCCCGTCCCAAAAACAACACTGGAAGTTTTCTTTTGTTCAGATTACTAGTGCATGCTAAGACTTCTAAAATCCTCAAATGTCCAGATTTCTATAACCCTATCCCCATATTTCTAGGCCTATGCCCATTTTTCTAGAATCCCATTCCTAGAATTCAAGGACATCATGTGCAGAGTTCAGTGTCTAGATATCTCACTTCAGTCTCTAGATTTCAAGAAGACTAAAAATCTAGAACTCCTTATCCTGATCTCCAGTGTTCCTGAATCCTGTTCCAAATAATGCCAAATAATGGGCGTTTTCTTTAACCTTTTGTCCAGATTAGTTCAGTTAATGCTGAAACTTCTGGAACCCCGTGTGCAGATGTCTGTAAACTCGTGCCACAGATTCTAAAACTCCATGCCCAGACCTTTCAATCTCCTTGGCCAGATTGTTAGATGCCATCCCCACTTCTAAAATCCTGTGACAAAACTGCCACTGGAACTGTTGCTGTCCTGTGGAACTGTACTGCATGAACCCGCTGTTGGGCGTCGGTCCAGCCTTCTAATGATGTGATGAGTCACAGATGCTCTTGGGTGGTTTGATGTTGAATAATTTCTCTCCATTAACATGTTCCCTCTCTCTTTATTCCTCCCGCTCTCTCTCTCTTTCTCTCTCTCCCTCTCCAACACTCTCTTTTTCTCACTTTCCTTGTCTCCTACGCTTATTCTTACTCGAATCCACACACACACACGCACGCACACACACACGCACGCGCACACACACGAACGCTCACGCACACACATAGTTCCCCGATCTGGCTCCTATTTTCTGAGTCTGCCCTCTCATCTGTTTCACTTTCTGCCTCTTCCCACTGCCACTGTTTTCCTCCCACTTTCCTTATCCCTATTCTCACTGACCAAGCTCTCCCTCCGTCTTTCTCTCCTCCTTTCTTTCCTTTTTCTCTCATTAAGAATGTGTGAGTCACAACGCCCTCAAGGGCACTCTGCTAGAGTGTGTAGGTCTGGGTGTTTCATAAAGAGTGTAGGTGTCTGAAGGAAAAGCCTTGTCCTCAGACTGATTTGCAGACTTGTTCATGTCAGATGTCTTATGTAAAAAAAAACATTTGTTTTCCTTCCTCAGACTGAATCCTTTAAATAGTAAACTTATAACTGTCATTGACAGACTTCAGACCTTCACAATACATCTCCACAATACACTGTAATTATTGCCAGTAAATTGATTTGGCAAAAGGCCAAAGAGTGCAAAAGAACCCAAACAACCCATTTTCACTTGCTGGCTTGGTCTCCACCTACCATCTGATGCTAATCCCATCCACACTATACTTGTCTTTGTACTGTACTGTCTCTGTCAGAACTTTGTTGATGGTTGAATGTTGGTATATGTTGCACCATGGTCCATGTGGAAACATGTCATCACACTATGTGCGTGTTCACAGCTGCTGATGTCAGTAAAATAAGCTTGAACCCTAACTCGGGTTGTAGGCTAGCCCATGCATCCTGTGAGACTCATGAAGCCCCTCAGCAGCTTTTCAAACCGCTGCAGGTACAGGGTTCAACACGTTTTGGAGGAGAACACTACTGTCAATGCTATCATCTAACAGATAACTACAAGACTGATAGGTGAGAGGGAGGGTCATCCGCTCACATCAAGGGAAATTATACTCCCCGACTTCTGACTAGGTCTTTTTCTAACAGGCTCTGTTTGAAAGAAAACACTCTGCAATGGAATAAATTATTAATATATGATTTCTAATAGGGTTCATCGTACTTATAGACAAAAATATTCCAGTGAAGGTCAGTCTTAATGCTTCAGCACACCAAGATATTTTGGACAACTCCATGCTTCCAACTTTGTGGACCCAGTTTGGGGAAGAACCTTTTCTGTTCCAGCATGACTGTGTCCCAGTGCACAAAGCGAGCTCCATAAAGACGTGGCTGGATGAGTTTGGTGTGGAAGAACTTAACTGGCCACACAGAGCCCTGACCTCAACCCCATCCAACACCTTTGGGATGAACTGGAACAAGGATTGTGAGCCTTGCCTTCTCATCCAACATCAGTGTCTGACCTCATAAATGCTCTACAGAATGAATGGACACAAATTTCCCAAAGAAATTCCAAAATCTTGTGGGAAGCCTTCTAAGAAGAGTGTAAAGGGGGGGGGCTCCATATTAAAGTCTATGTATTTGAATGCAATGTCATTAAAGTTAATGTTGGTGTAAAGGTCAGCTGTCCCAATACTTTTGTCCAGATAATGTACGTACACTTATGCATTGTTGAATCTTAGCAGTATCAGATGTAGCGGAAAGCCTTAAAGCACTTCTCCTTGTGTAGACCAGTCTTAAGTCATCACCCTGATGGATATCACACTGCTCAGACACCTTGGAGGCACATCTGAGTTGATACTAACACAGACTTTACTTTTGTAGTATATGTCCTTGGTACCTGAGTAATTTATGTTCTTTCAGGTCTTGGCCAACATAAATAGTTTTTGCTGCTTAATCGCTCTGGATATGAGTTTGTGCTGATAGGTGTAATTATGCCTGTGGCATTTAGGAGACAGCTGTTTGTGAAATGACTCTGGCTTGACAGAGACAAAGAGGCTATTGGTGCGGTCTCCAGTTTCTCAGAAATAGAGGTAACAGTATACAGTTTACATAACAGCTATATGCTGTATCGTGGCCTCTAAGACTCTCTGACCTTGATACTGAAGGATTCTTACCAACCTCAGCTGACTCAGCGCAGTCTCCCATTACACTGGTTGCAAATCATACGGCTTGGCTTAAAGCAGCAAAAGTGCAACTGTGTGGAAAATACATGTATTATCTGATCATTTATTTGTTCGTTTTCTCTTTCTTTCCTTTCCTTTCATTTCCTTTCTTTTTCTTCAGTGCTTTTCCTTTCTTTTCCTTCCCTGTCCTTCCCTGTCCTTTCCTTTCCTTCCCTTTCATTTCATTTCAATTCATTTCATTTCCTGTCCTTTCTGTTCCTTTCCTTTCCTTCCGGTTCCATTCCTTTTCTTTCCTTTCCTTTCCTTTCCTGTCCATTTTTTTTTCCTTTTTAGAATGTTCCCTTTCGTCACCTTCTCAGAATTTCACTTCTAACCCTTCCATTTTCCCCAGTACATTCCTTTCTGAACCTTTCCTCCCTAAACATTTCCATCTTTTTACTTTCCCTTCTATTCATTTCACACCTGAAACTTCCCTTTCCTTTCATTTCCTTTTCTTTCCCGTACTTTTCCTCATTTTACCTGTCTAAACATTCCTAACATTTCTAACGTTTCTTGTGGCGAATTAAAAACCCTGTGCTTCTGCATCACATATCAGACACACAAGCCATTTCCGATCAAAGGGTCCAGACTTTAGCAGCAATCGGTTCTACAGGAACCAGAGAAAAATGCAGTTGCTGAGACAGGCTCCACGGGTGTTAAGGCCACGGTCTGCCATCTCGATCTTTAAAGCACAGAATGGCAGGACTGGCAGATTTGGCCGAGCGAAATTGTCACACCTCTGCAGACACACCTCAGAAGCCCTGCACGTTCATGGACTCTGCTGTTTCCCTGGTTACTCGGCGTGTACAAAAGAGGGAAAAAATGGCGTCTACACAGTGTGAAGACTGAAAGAAGGCAGTCAGGCCTAATGCTGAGCAACAGCAGCTATTATAAAGGCTGCGATTTTGCCCTGGTTTACTGGGGCCTTGATTTCCAGGAAGCTGTCACCTGGATGGAAGCTGACAAGCGGCACTGCAAAGAATTTTTGAAACTTGTGCCTTGAATTCCACACCAGTACTAAAACATCATAATCATTTCAATAGCTTTCTTTGCATGAGAGCAGACATTTTAAAAAAGATAAAACGGAGCATGCACACACGAGGCAGCAAAAAAGGGAAATTGCACTTCTTTGACATTTCAAAGACGCACAGAGCCTCTCTTCGTTACAGTTGGAAAAGTCCGTAGATTAGCCAGCACGGAGACATATTCATATATCAAACAAAGAAAATTATTTTCTCGGGCTGCCAGCCGGCCACTTCAGGTTCGAGAACTATTACAAAGTCATAGAGTCCTAATTTTCTGGCGCTGCCGGTTTTTCCAGTGGCTTAGGAAATTAATTTTGCAAGGCACTCGTAGTGCTAACTGAAGCTCGACATCATCTGTTTACCTGACTGTGACTGTAGCGCTAAGAAAATGAAAAAGCCCAGCTATATTCCACCTGACTACTTAAAGGAATCATTCAGTGAAAAATCACATTTTTTTTCCATTAATTCTTGATGTACTCCATCAGCCAAGACACACTTAGTGTCCAAATGTTGCTTCTTTAGTGTAGAACCGCAGTCATGAGGCCAACATTATTATTATTTCACCTGAAAAGCCTGTATGGTACTGTTTTAAGAACATCCACAAGTCTGTGCAACCTTAATGTAGATGTGGATGGGGTCTGAGCAGCTGGTTTTGGTGTTTTTTGGTGACGCATGCTACGGAAAAAATTTGGGCTTAAGAAGCAGTCTTTGCTCTCTCTTTATGCAAATGACCAGCATTACAATGAATCAGATACAGAATTAGTAACATATTGCTAGGCTACTTAAAAGAACCAATCAGTGAAAAATCTGATTTACACATTGTCATTCACCCTTGATGTACTCCATCACCCAAGACATACTTAGTGTACAAATGTTGCTTCCTTAATGTAGAACCGCAGTTGTGAGGCCAACATTAATACAAACTCTAGAACTCTAATTGTATTGTTTCCCCCGAAAAGCCTGTGTTGTTTCTGTACAACTCACCAAAACTCTTATCAATATGCTCACATCCAGCTTCATTAAGGTGGTGCAGACTTGTGGATGAGGTTTACTGTGGGGTGTAAAACCAAAGTCATTAAGAACATCCACAAGTCTGTGCAACCTTAATGCAGATCTGGATGGGGTTGGAGCAATGCTGATGACCTCTAGAACTCCATAGTCACCCAAAAAGACCACATTGTTTCTGTAAAACTCACCCAAAGTCTTGGATTTTACAGAAACAATTTGGGCTTGAGAAGCAGTGTTTGCGCTCTCTTTATGCAAATTTCCTGAACTGGATGTATATGTAATTAGTGTGTAATTATTACCATATTGTATTACTAGGCTATAGACTGGGATTCAGTACTCAGATCTTTTTAATACTAGTGATACAATAACAATAACTGAAAATCTGTATCCATAACATGTAAGGGAAATACTTTAGTTGTCAGTAAATTTAGGCTGCTTTGGTATCATGTATATTTTTTTTGCACTATTGCCCACCACTAGTTGGGACCACCTGTCCAAAAGGGCGGTGCTGTCTGAAAGGGCTACCCTGGCATAGCTAATGGTTCAATTTTCCCCCTCCCTGTCTGTAAGACTTTCTCAAGTAGTCATATGGTCAAAAAAAAAAAAAAAACATTTTACTTGAAGGCATCAAAATTTCATACGCCTACGCCAACCTTTTGGAACCAAATGTCCAGGCAGGATTTACCTCCTTCTTCCCACAAGTGGTGGACACAGTCCAACTTCACTCATTCACCCCGAAGCTCAGTCAATTCCCAATCCATTCCCAAGACATCATTATACCAAACACATAAAAATAAACAGCCAGGACACAAAGTTACCACAGACTGTAAACATGCTTCACCTCACATCACATAAAACTGCCAAAGCTCTTACATAATCTTTAAGTGCAGGTTTGGATTCTTTGAGTACAAAATTGCTTTCAAACACAGTTTAAGGTTTCATTTACAAATGCTAACAATAGAGGCTGCTGGTCAGTCTGGTCAGCACAACAACGGCTGTTCCAGTGATGTCATGCTGAGCGGTCTGTGCTCGGCTGGGTGCGTGGAAGTGTGTATCTTGCTCTTGCAGCGTGTGGCGATTAGGGTTAGTAGCGGTGTAGAGGGCTGAAGAGGCTGGAAGAGCTCTTGGGTTCCTGCCTCTCTCCTCTAAGCTACGCAGTGACCTGGGCAGAAGGGGAGCGGGGAAATTGTAGCGGCTCTGCAGAAGGAAATTACAGCGATTAGCAATTTAGTGCTTCTCCACTTATCCAGGTTGTTGAGAAAAGATTTGCTTCCTGAGCGAATTACAGCTGTTTTCCTCAGGTTTGATGAAACTTTGATCAATTTGTGACCCATCTTCCCTCCTCCCCTAAACCCAGATATCCCACACCAGGTTTTCATGTGTTGTTGTTGTTGTTGTACTTCTTCTTCTTCTTCTTCTTCTTCTTCTTCTTCTTCTTCTTCTTCTTCCTCTTCTTCATCTTTTTCTTGTTCTTCTTCT
>JBBIGA010175588.1:0-16097 GCA_037576975.1 Alestes dentex
TACTCAGCATAGTCCTGAATGTTGACAGAACAGTCCTCTATGGTGGCTGCAGTTTTAAACACATCCCAGTCTGTCTGGGCAAAACAGTCTTGCAGGATGCTCTCAGTCTCTGGGGTCCAGAGTTTGACAGGTTTGGTGACAGGGTTTGATTGTGTCAGTTGATTGAATCTAACAGGCTGATGCTACAAGAGGAAAAGACAGGCCTCAATATTCATGTCTTTACAGAAGGAATTACTGCAGAAATAAAATGCATGAAGTGAGGAATATGTTACTTCCATGCCTGTTGAGCAAATGTTTGTGTTTAAAGCAGAGCGGATTGTAATTGCTAATATAAAAGCGAACTAATACCCTGCCTACCTTTTAGCATCCATGTTGTCTATTTCTGCTTTATTGTTCATGACAGACTGTCTGTAATTGTTCCAGATCTTTATTTTTTATTATCCATGGACTTATTCAGGGCTCTTGAAGTACTGACTGTACCCAACTTACACTCACCAATGCCGAATGTGATGTAATTAATAATCGTAATAATCATATACTCACTGTAAATTGCAGGGATATAATCTAAGGACATTTGATTTAAGGACCGATAGAAAACAGAACACGCACACACACACACACACACACACACACACACACACACACACACACACACACACACAGAAAAATGGCCCTGTAAGAATGCAGAGGAATAGAGAGCCTTGCAAGACTCACATGTCATTGGAAGTCTCTTTACGCTCATTTCAACTGCTTAAGTATCTCATTCACATTGATCTAAGAAAACCATTTTGCCAGTCCTCAGAGGAATCCTTTCTGTTCTGTGAGGAGCAGACGACATTTCTCAAAAGTTAGTAGCATTAAAAGGCCAAGCGCCATTACTGGAACTCAAGGCTGGCATTTGATCCATACACTCCCAGAGCCATTCTAATTAATCTCATTCTCTCATGGTATGCTTCTTTTCAAAATGTGTATGTGTGTGTTTGTGTGTGTGTGTGTGTGTGTGTGTGAGAGAGAGTGTGTATGTGTGTGAGTGTGTGTGTGCGTGTGAGAGAGAGTGTGTGTATGTATGTGAGTGTGTGTGTGTGTGTGTGTGTGTGTGTGTGTGTGTGTATGTGTGTGTGTGTGTATAGGGCACCAAAAGATATCCACTCTCCCACAGTGTTTGACATATTTAAATGGCAATGCTTTGATGTGTGTGTGTGTGTGTGTGTATTTGTCTCCCTTGTGAGGGTGAGAAGGGGTTAGGGGTTCCCGGAGAACTGGATTACACAGCCTCCGCTTTTCCAATTAATTATCCGTCTATTTGGAAAATAAATCCCCCTTATCACCCTCGTCCATCAGAGTGGAGGGCATGGTGGGGTTCCTGCCCACACAGGCCCAAACACTCACACGCCTAAAGTAACACTGCAAAGTACGTTACAGAGAAGAGAAAGGCTGAGTTGAAACAGGTGGGAACCCATGTTTCAATCCAGTGACTTCTTTCTAGGGTTGAGTTACGCTGCTCATGAGGAGTAAGGGTTCACCTTGCCTTCGTTAGAAGTTTCCCAACACCAGCTCTCAGCTTCATGTTCCTCAAAATGTCTTTCTTGGTATGAAGGACAGGTTTAGCATAATGATTCGACAGCATTCTTTTCTAAACTACTGTTAAAATCACATACCGAAACTCTTTTGTCCCAAATGTGGTTTAAACAGATAAAAGGTTTGAGTGTTAATAAACACAGACATCGCAGGATAAAATGCCTGAAGCATGTCATTATACCCAAAACGGTACTGTTACACATAGAAAATAATGTTTTCCTCAAAATAAACTTGGTTAGTCTTTAAAAGGACATGTTTTTTGACATTTGCAGGTGGTAGTGCTGTACAGTAACATTTTAGAGTTGCTTGTTTTGTTTCGATTTAACCTACTTTGGTTCAAAGCCCTGCCGTATGGTGCAATAGGAAAGTTTTACTAACATTATTTTATTAAGTGGCAACATGTGGCACCTTATAGCACACCGGTTCCTCCGAGGCAGTAGTGTTCATAATGGATCCAGAGTTAGGTGTAGAAGTGAGCTGGTCTGGAGCAGTTTGTTGACTTTTTAGAAACAGTGCTGCCCAAGCGAAGACCCAGAGTCTGGAAGTGTAAACTCACAGTCAAAGGTTACTAGTAGAGTACACATCGAGGGCTTAAGGCCAAGAGCAGATTTCAACACAGCTTCAGACCTCCCGAGGAGGGATTAGCTGAGAATGCAGGTGTTTCGATCTTTCTCCATCTCACATTCTTCCTTCCTCTGCCTCAAAAGTTCCCCCAAGGCAGAAATGTAAAAGGAAAGCCTTCACGCAAATGTCTCCACAGCATAAGAAGAGTCTAAGAAAGCACAATTGGCTTTGCTCTCTCGAATAGCTTTCCTCGTCCCCCATTATGCATTGCTAGTCTGTTATAAAAACTGACAGTAGTTCTAGTTTTCTCCAGTGAATGTGCTGATTTGTTTAATGATGTTGGATTAGAAACAGTTTGAAAAGATGCTGTGGTGCTTCAAGTGCTAGGCTATACCCTCCCAACATTCCTCCATCACAGATGAAGAAGAACCTTTGAAGAACTTTTTTTTTTCAAAGGTATAAGGAAAAACTTTTACAGCAAGACTGCTAGTGGGCAAATTTCTTTTGTGTGATTTTCTTTGTTCGAGGCATGTTCATTAAAATTTCAGAGTTTCATTTTTACAAACAGGGGTGCCAGACAGGGTTCTTAGGGAACCATTTTGGTTCCCTTAACACCTTTCAACATGATTCTTATGAAAGTCAGAAATGGCAGCTGGCTTTAGACACGTTTGGCAGCGTCCACTGTGTGTCGTTGGATCTCCCCAGTTTGTTGTTTTGAAGGAGGATTAAGCATGTTGGGCGAGAGAAAGAGACAATGAGAAAAATATACAGAAATACAGGAGGAGGAGATCCAAGAAGACTGGAAACAAGCTGTCATCACTAAAGAAAGGATAAAGCTATTCATGAACATTAAATAATGCTAGTGAGTGAACTGCATAGATACAGCCCTGCCTAATCCTCAGAGAAATCAATGGGATTCTGTACATCTTCGTTACCTGCTGTGGGTAAAATACAATTTGTGAAACTACTCTACCTTTCAACATGATTCTTCTTCTGAGCATTGCTTAAAGAGCCCTTTGTGGCATTTATTTTTACATGTGCACCAAAAATCACTCTGATCGCAAAGCTGAATAGCTGATGCCATCTACCCAAGCTCCAGCCAGGGCTGAGGGGTCGGTCAGTAAAAAAAAAAAAATAGGTAGAAGACTCTTCTAGCATTTAATGATCTGTGCTCTCTCGGGTCTTTCCGCAAAGACCACTATTTACTCAGCCTACTACATTCCCAACCGGCTGTAGATATGCAGTGAGAAAGGAAAACTTTCGTCTGATTAAAAAAAAAAGAAAAAAGAAAAAAAGAAAAGGCTTCCAGCCTGTGACATTTTCTCATCCTCATCTGAGCACATCACTTCGGGACCGTCTCTCTCTTGACCCACTGATATTTATTCTCATGCCGTCCGCCATTTTTCTCTGCATGGTTCTTGACTAGCCCTGTCAGCCTGTCAGAAGTGGCAGCTGGCTTTAGACACGTTTGGCAGCGTCCGCTGCGTGTCGTTGGATCTCCCTATTTTGTTGTGAAGGCGGATTAAGCATGTTGGGTGAGAGAAAGAGACAATGAGAAAAAAAATAGAGAAAAACGGAGGAGATCCAAGAAGACTTGAAACAAGCTGTCGTCACTAAAGAAAGGATAAAGCTATTCATGAACATTAAATGCGAGTGAACTGCATGGATACAGCCCTCCCTAACCCTCAGAGAAATCAATGCTATTCTGTACATCTTCGTTACCTGCTGTGGGTGAAATACAATTTGTGAAAATACTCTACAGGCAAGTGAGAGTGGTGCACAGCCAAAGAAACAGATGGATGAGCTGGAAAGGCCTAGAATAGTTGACTGATTGATCTGGCCCAGGGGAGCTAGAGAATCTTGTAGATTAACAGACATGCTGCATGAAAAAGAATGTGAAGACACTGCAAGCAATAATAAGTGCCTTGCACAAATACAAAAAAGATACTCTACATCTCAGATGTACTGTATCAGTTTTCTAGCACACATGTCTGTGTCCTTTTCTCAGTAACAGCTTCTTGACAGCAGCACATCATTCAGATTCACAATATTAAGTTGTCCTCTCGCAGCTGAAAGACAGATGAAAGCATTTGTGGATTTTTCATATCTCCTTTAGTCATTGTTGATGCACATGAGAAAGTAATACAGCTGAGGTGTTTTTATATCGTCATTTGTGTGAATGTGTGTCTCTCTGAAGGGAAACAATGTCAGTAAGAGCCTTGGGAATGGCTTTTGTTGTGAGGACATAAGTATAACACGTCAGGTTTTAGATTGGAAAGATCAAGGAGTTAAAATGAAGGCAGGGTACAAAATTAAAAAGTGCATAAATTAAATACTAATAGATTTGATGCTGTGCACGGTATTGGATGCTTTTTGATTTTTATCTCTATGAGTATGACGACCATTCCATGCCAGCGTCTGTTAAATTCATTCTGCTTTATGAGGTACTGTTTAGTGATCACCTGAATCAAATCTTATTTAATGAGGGAACGTATAAAAACACTGCTGTAATCAATACTCCCTTCTTGCAATGTGACCAGTAATTATGCTAGAATTAAAGATGGATCTAAGTATGGTTACTGTAGGGCTCTTTATCTGTTCCACACACACCTTCTCCCAGCGTTGTTCCTGGGTTGGCTGCTAGCTAGTTGTGACTGGAAGCCAAATGAACAAGAAGAACCTGTCAGTACCGCTAGATTTGGAAGCTCTGCAAATAACACCCAAGAATCCTCGCATTTATTCTCTTTCTCTGGCTATTTCTACACTGTGGCGATTTGTGTTCATCCGTGTGAGTCAGACCTACCTCACGTTGCGATTTATCCAGCCCAAACGTGTGAGTCACTGTCCTTCAAATTGAGTCCTTCCGCAAACGTCTCTGGAAACATTGCCGTTGATGTCACAGTTTGACAGATGTGAATTTCTGAGCCCGCTTCTCCCTCCTTGCATCTGATGAACAAGCGGGCAAAGGGCGTGCCTGTCGCAAGTTGAGCTGTCAAAATGCATATTGCAGCCCTTCAAGCCAGCCTTATCTCCTTGAAGATTTCAGTCTGCTATTTATCAGATAATTGATGCAAAACGTGTCTTGTCTATCTTAATTGAGGTGTTAAGAGGGCCTCGGATTGGGGCCCCGCTCAATCAGCACTCAGGTGAGAGAGCCATCGCCTGTGCTGGCAGCCAAGCACCCTCTCGTCGGCCGATAAGATGGCCAGATTAAATTGCCTTTTTGTCTGCTGTGCTGAGAATTTGGAAGGATAGGAATGACATTGAGTCCCCATATGAAAGGAAATTATAGCAGAATCGATTTTTTGAGAACAGCTGAGGGCTACGAGATCAGGAAGCTCATGAAGCATGAAAACATGCTCTTGTAAAATGCTCCAGTAGCTGGCAGCTGAGTCTATCTGCGAAGACGAACCTGTTCAGACCTTTCAGACCTTTTAAGCCTCCACCATTTTTGCATAACTCTTCGTTTTCCATTTGATTTCATTTTTGGTCAGTGTCACTATTACACCGGGGAATGGATTAGGAACATGAACTGTAAGTCAGTAAACACTGTATCGTATAGTAATTATTGATTATTAATATTTATTATTAGTCATATGATTCACTGGGTCTTAAAAAAAGTCCTCAAGGCCCCTCGGATGATCCACAGCAGGACGAATGATTATTATTATCTATTATTGTAATGATGAGGGAAATTATTCATCTTTACACACTTATGCTTACCCAGTAAATCTAGCTTCACAAAAAGGACAGCATGGAAAGTTGCCATGCAGATGGGATGGTCCATCTGATAATTACTGAGTTAACTCCAGTACAAAATCGTTATCTAAGTGAAGAGACCATTTTCATCATACATGAACACACCACAGCACACAGTATGAACAGCACAAAATTCCTCAGCCAGTAACACAGCACCCAGGAAGCAGTGTGAGGGGACAGTACCTTGTCCAAGGGCACCTCAGTGGTGCCAATAGCAGTCCTGGGATTCGAACCCACAACCTTCTGATCACAGGGGCAACTAACCATTAGGCCACCAGCTGGCCCACTTTGTCTAACTCCGTTGTCAAATAATTTTGCTTATTTCAAGAAATAATGCTTTAAACAGTGGACTGAAAAAAAAAAAAATCACACAATTTTAAGATCAATTACTAAGGATACAAACAGAATTCCCTTTGTGGATAATTGTTAGTGTTAAGGATAAGAGGAAATATGCGCATATTTGACAATGACATAATGACAAATCTATATATGTTGATTAGACGTATGATGTTTTCAATCACTTGTCATTTTTTTGTAGTGCAACATGCCATTAGTGTTGTACTTTTCCTTTTTAAATCTACATTAATAACTTTCCATTGCTTCATGTGTCTTTTGGATGAAGAACTGACCTTGGAACGTAGATTGGGATAGTCTCCCTCTTCTCCCTGCCGCTGACTTTGTAGAGCAGCTTGGCGGATCGTGGCTGCAAGACTTTTTGCCGTGCCTGTGCCCACTGTCTCCACTTCACTTGTTTATTTGGTTGGATGAGTGTGCCTCAGCCTGGCTGCTACCTTTTAAAAATAACAACAGGACACCGAACCAAAAGGAGAGACGTCAGCAGCACCGACCTGCCAGCACGTCTCGCCAAACGGTGAGGACAGCAACAACATGCTTTTTCCTCTGGATTTCAGTTTGGGCAAAAGTAAAGAAAACGAGACCCTTTCATGCTTAGTATTAAAAATTGTTGAGAATACATAATGAGAGATATAAACACACAAGCGCACGCATGTGCACACATCAACGCACATGCACAAAAAACCCCTAGAGTCTATTTATAAATGCTGAAGAGAAATAATCGTGTGCCCCTGCAGTCACTAATTATCAGCTGAAAAATAAGAGAAATGGAAGTCACAAACTCAGACTCAACCGGGAGGCTTTATAATCTTGACACTTTACTGAAGCATTTACAATATTCACTGTGATTGTAGAAAACAAAAAAGAAGGGTCCCGTCCCCGGCTGTCACATTTTTTATGATGTGCACAACTCACTGATTGTACATTGCTGTTATTCTTCCTTTGATGCCCTGTATGAGGGAGAAATCTCTCTCAGACAGCTGAAGCAGTAAACAAATTAGGCTATGAATTTAATCACAGTTTGCCTCTCCTACTTCACATTTGGGGCTTTCTGTGTTCTGCCATCATGCAAGTGTGTTGTCTTAGATTGGCATTAGGGTTCCATTCAGAAGGTTACGATTATGTGGCTGATTGGTAGCAATTGGGCTTTAAACTTGAATTGTTGGGCCGTACCATGGATGTGCTGGTTAGTAAGGGTCTTTTTGAGATCCCAAACTTTGCTAAGCCTGTGAACACTATTATTGCTGTGGGCAGTAGATTTCAGAGGAAATTGGACCGAACAGAAAAGCTCAGTTGGCTAACAGCACACTAACAAAAGTAAAGGTGCCAGAATGGGTCTTTGGAGTGATGCCATGTAAGAACTGCTATTTTCTCCCTAAAGACCCTCGTAATTGATACTGCTTTGAAGAACTATTTTTTGTAAATGGATTGTACAAGAAACTTTTTGAAAGTTCAACTTCCATATCAATTGCCACAGTCAACTGCCTTTTTGTCCACGGTACTGAGATTTTTGAAGGTGGAGAATAGTGTTGAGTCCTCACATGAAAGTAAATACATTGATTTTTAAGGAACAGGTGAGCGCTACAAGATGCACAAAATATATTATGAAAGTACTTCAGATCTGAGCCCAGCCAAACAGTCTTCCTCAAAACCGGGTGGCAGATTTATTTTTTAAGGAACTGTTTTTGTACTGTACAAGTATGAGGAACCTTTTTGAAATTCACAGAACCTCTACATCTGTTTTTGCATCAATTTCTTCCCCAGAACCCACACCAAGAACCATTTAGGAGCCTTTATTTTTAAGAGCATTGCGTGATACATCAGTCAAGTATTTGTTTAAAGTCCTAAACCGCTTCTAAAGTCCCTTCCACTTCATTTTACATTTGGAAACATGGTCATTCATGCATCTTTTCTACTGTTAAATATATTAAAACTGATAGCTGCAATGAAGAATGCAAACAACCATTAGTTCCATACTCAAGAGCCTTAGCTATTATGATTTCCTAAAGTTGTCCACTAGATTCACTTTTTAAATTCAGGAGCAGTTCTGCTTTATGATCCAAATAATAAACCTGTACTACTTACACTTTCACTACATGTTCAAAACTATCTAGACAGCCTTTCTAATGAGTGAATTTAGCCGCCTTGAAGTGCATCCATTGCTGACATCGGTGTTAGTTTCCACACTTAACTTGTAAAACTCCATGGTACGGTATTGAAGTGGAGCTAAAAGGATATACAGCCCCCTGGCACTGAGCTGTGGAGGAGTGGAACTGCATTCTCTGGAGTGACTGAGCTCCATCTAGTACTCTGGGATGAGCTGCAGTGAAGTTTGTGATCCAGAACTAATCATTCAACATCAGTAACTGACCTCGCTACTGCTCTTGTGGCCGAATTTAATCAAATACTCACAGCAAAGGTCCAACGCCCAGTGTAAAGCCTTCTGAGAACAGTAGCAGCTGTTACTGCAGCAAAGGGGGATACGTCCCCTATTAATAGCTTTGATTTCTGAAACACTGGTTTGCAAACTTTTCAAGACAGCGTATCTAATAAACTGCACTGTCTTTGCTTATTAAGGGTCTGTAACAGATCTTTGAGACAGTGTATGCTGTTAAAAGTGGTTATTTTATTTTATTTCTGCGGGCTCAAATTTACCACATGATTGTCACCACATGAATTGCTGTGGTGGCTCAGAATGGCCTGACTGACCAAAGAAATGAGTCATATGAGCCGAAGAAATGACTCATAAAAAATGCAGGATTGCATCCTTACAGGAAAACAATGAAACTCTTTTGTCCAAACTGTTTTCTTCTGCCTGACACCTTTTTCTCTTCTTTTAGTGTCTACATCAGATGCTGAGATTTTTTTTTTTTAAATGTTGATTATACTTTATTACATTCTCTTGTTCTTCCCTTTGTGTTCTCTTTCATGCTCTCGCCACTGCTTTCCTCAACACTTTATCTCCTCCTCATTTCTTTCTCTCGTCCTCTCACCTCCGACTTTCTCGTCTTGTCTCATCTTATTACTTTCCTCTACTGTCTTATTGTGGGAGAGGGGTGTCAGAGTGAGAAAGAGACAGAGTGGGGGTGGGACTGTATTAATTACTTCTTGTTCTGATACCTCTCACTCTTCATTCCTGTTGAAACATCTTTCCTCTGTTCTCTCCTTCACCAATTTCCCATTGTCGTTCTCTCTCTCTGTTGTCTGGGTCATAATGATGTGGAATAATAGGACCGCGTACATGTAATGGGACGCCTTGCCACCTTTTATGAAGCATTCTGCACTGAAATGTGTATGTTGTTTCAACATCTCTTACATAAATGTTGTTTTGTATTTCAACTCACTAACTGTGTAATTGTAACATATTTTATTCATATAGAACTAGTTTGAATCAAGTCCAGTGTGGACACTAAGGTTTGATTTTTTTTCCCCCACTCTCTTTTGGCAGGTTTCTGTGTCTGCAGTTTTCTGTGGCTACATGGTGGTCACTGAACCTGCGCACAGGAGCTGTCTCTGTCAGACTGAGAACATTCTCTAACAAAGTCTTTTTTCCTTTACATGGTGGCATTCTAGTGTAGGTTATGATGACACCCACACTTTCACTCACTTCGCTTTCTCTTGTATAGAGAGAGGTTTGCTCCGCTCTGGCTGTGGTCAGCTGGTGCTGCGATGAATCGCACGTCACTTCTTTGACATTCTGTCATTTTGCCTGGATTTGCCCTTTTCTCTCTCTCTCTCTCTCTCTCTCTCTCTCTCTCTCTCTCTCTCTCTCTCTCTCTCTCTCTCTCTCTCTCCTTTGTTCTGTGGGTTAACGAGGCACATGCTTGCTGATCTCTGCAGGCTGTTTGGAAAAGCAGAGCGTTGGGCTGATCGCTGCCAAGCGTGTGTGCATGTCAGACTGTGTGTGTCTGTGTGTTTGCACTTGTGTAGACAGTAGAGCTTGATATAAACAAAATCCCGGTGTGATTCTATTGCTACTTGTTACAATGTATTATTATAAATTATATCATCTTATGTTTTTAATTCATTGGTTTTGTGATGTCACAAAAATGTCACATATACATATATTGACCTATTTAGTCCACAGTGACTTAGCCTTTAAATGATCAGTCCATATTCCAAAGACTGCTTTGGAAGCACAGTACATGGCAGCCAATCAGTACAGAAGTCATTTACGTGTTTTAGTTTTAAAGGCATATTCTGTTTAATTTTACAAGATGAATGTTTGGGAAAATTACACTGAACCAGTAATGTTTTTGGTTAATTAAACCAGACAGATATTGTAATGGGCTTTTAGGGAAAATAATGTAATGAAAAAGGTAGAATATGGTCCTTTTAAAATAGATCAGTCATATGAAATGGCCTGACCTACGTCATGTGCTTCTATTACATTACTTTAAAGTCTTGATTCAGAAAAAGACTCATTTGGAAGTTAGACAGGTTGCATATGACACAGAGTAAAACAATACAAAGAGTCAGAGGGCTAATTTGCATATACATCTACAACAGGGCTGCCGACAGAATTAAGTGTCTGAGGGGGCAGTTAAAAATGGTGAGAAGGCAAATATTTTTACATAGTAAAATAGTGGCTTATCATCATGTTTTGACTTTTTTTTGTTCTCTGTGTGGCAATATAGTGCCGTTCTCATCAGATGCAAACAATCCTCTATATCACCTTCTCTATATGTTTGAGCATCATCAAGTCTGCAATATAAATAAAGAATAATTGGTGCAGGTTGCCAGGTCATCACCTAAAACTGTTCTGTTGGTTGAAGTAATTAAATTACTGTACTTAAAACATCTGCACTTCCATCACACTTTTAATCTTCTTTTAAAGGTTTTATATGTATTCTTTTATTTCTTTTATCTCTTTCTTTACTCCTGGTGGACTAGGAGTAGCCTATAGGTATATTTTTGGATGGCTGTAAAACTTTTGTCATTGTTTCTGAAATATGATTGGCCCTTTCCGGTGCTCCCACTAGCACTATTGGACAAGAGCACTATTGTACTGTCATTCTGAAAATGTCCAGTGCCATTGGACCAGAGTGCAGCCAATCACTGCTGCGAAATGACAGCCATGTATGTTTAACAGGAAGGGAGTTGAAGGAAGCTTCCTGTTGCATCTCCTCGTCCTGATTTCTCTCAAAATCCAACTCAAGGGGAAAATTCCCCTTTTGCCCTCATGGGGCTGCATACTACATGGGGCCAATCTCACATTAATGGTTAAGAAATTACATGTCGCGCAAAAGGGTGTGATCACTCAACATCATGTTTTATGTCATGTTTAATGCCTCTGAGACAGTTTGCAGAGTTCATTTGGTCCAAGGCTGAAAATATGACAAGAACAGGAGTTAAGACAACAACTCCATTGGGTTGTTTTACCCTAATTTGTAGCTTGCAAAGAAAATGACAGAATTATGAGCTCTGCATTCCCACTTCCAAGTCTAACTCAGCATGTGTGTGCATGTTCACTTAGTCCAGCATTATGTGATTAGTTATACTAGCCAGAAGCAATTAGAGGTTGGGTCTTCTCTTTAATGCCTCAAACTCTCTCTCAGTTTACACACACACACACACACACACACACACACACACACTTTTATTACAGACTGAACTGATGAACAAAATGCTATCATGACAAAAACAACAAAAGAATTGTTGCCCCTCACCATTTTTATCCAAATTTAAATTATGACTTCATGATTATAAGGATCATGGCATAACACATAAAACCATAAAAACCTTCTCTCAAGAAAACTAGTGACAAATAACTTAAATAACAAAAATCGACAAGAATTCGAGAAAGCACTACCTATAATCATTTAAATACAGATTTTTCGTTTAAGATTTTTGACAGTTGACTGGGTATTTCATCAGTCTGTTAAACTCACTTTCCCATCAGTCTGTAAAACACAGTTGGAAAAAAGTGTAGTGTAGTTTTGTCCACATGAAATGACATCAAATGGATTTTCCAAAAAAGTCATGATTTAAAATCAGAATTGGTGCCAGCCTGTTTTATCCACATAATGGCCAAGATGACATTACCTCTAAGCTAAGTATGAATGAAGGGACAAAATTATAAGTAAAGTTGTTAATCAAAATCTCTCTCTCTCTCTCCCTCTCCCTCTCTCTCTCTCTCTCTCTCTCTCTCTCTCTCTCTCTCTTTCTCTCTCTCTTTCTCTCAGTGGCCACACGAGGCTCTTCTCTCTGTGTCCCAGACGTTTTTCCAGAACGTGGAGTTTGGCAGTGAAGAGATGAAAAACTGTTTCTCAGTGATGTGTGTGGAGATCCACATGAGTGTGACTGACATGGCTGAAAGATTTTACTCAGAGCTCCGTCGCCGCTACTACACCACCCCAACCTCTTACCTGGAGCTGATTAACCTCTACCTGAGCATGCTGGGACAGAAGAGACAGCAGTTAGAGGCGGTGAGGGTCCTACACATGCCCCCCACAATCTTTCTACACATGCAGTTAGAATGCTGGAGCCCTGTGGGTAGTTATAATCATTCTCTCCATACCTTCACCACCCCACAACCCAGCATATGATTCTACAAGCAAGCAATAGATGGCTCCACAACCTCCTCACACTGCTTATAGCTGTCCAAGCTTCAAGGATGTAACCCCACAACCCTGCCACACTGTTTACAATTGCACAAGCTTCAGGGATATAACCCAACAGCATTGCCCCACACAACCTCACTACCTGATTTACAGTTTCTATAAAACTCACTGACTACATACTTGTTTACTTCTGGGAAATGGAACTACAACCTTGTGTACAATTACTTCGGTCCCTACAACCTCCCTACACATATTACTAACAGTTGTACAAGCGTCAGGGATATGATCCAACAACCTCACTGTCTGGCTTACAGCTACACAAGCTTCAGGCATAGAACCTCACAACCTCACTACCAGTCTGTATATGCTTCATAGATATGACCTTACAACCGTACTAACTGTTTTACAGTTCAGGGATAAGACCCTACAACTTCACTGCATGACCTATAGCTACACAAGCCTCCCTCTACAACTACATGGGTTACAATTGCACAAGCTTTGATGACATGAACCACAACTTACAGTTACAGTACCTTTAGTGCAACCTCACCACATAGCTCACATGTAGGTGCAGTAGTTACACTAAAAAGATCCCAGCAGTTGAAGAAATCATTAGTAGAATATTAGGTCAAATCACTGTATGACTGTGAGGATTTCTACACTGTTATGAAAAATATACATTTCTCCACACCCCATTGTTGTCATACCTGATATTTGCATATAATGTGTGTTTGTGCTGGGCAGGCCCGTGATCGAGTGAAAAATGGTCTTACTAAGCTGCTGGAGACCAATGAGCTGGTAGACAAGATGAAGATGGACCTGTCTGCTCTGGAGCCAGTACTCAAACAGAAATCCATCGATGTCAATGCTCTTATGGAGAAACTTGCGTTTGATCAGGAGAAAGCAGATCAGGTGTGTGTGTGTGTGTGCGTGCGAGTCATATCTGGTTTACTCTCAGCACCTTGCTGTATTACTGTGGGTCCATTCTATACCAAAATTTGAACTTCAGAATCTGAATCAGGAAACTTTCTTTAATCCCAGAGAAAATTGCAACTGAAAATTGCAGAGAAAATGTTACAACTACACAGAGACACAGAGACAAGAACAATGTAACAGATGAAGTCCAAATAAAAACTCTGCAGAAAAACCTCAATATGAAATACACTATGCCATGTACACAAATGCAGGGTGTAAATACAATAAAGAAGTACCTATTGTGTGAATTTCTAAAAATGCAAATAGTAGTTAGGAGTTTGTTATTACTGTAATAGAGATCAGTAGTAGATCAGTAATATTGACATTAGTAGTATTTCACATGGTAAGACTATTGCACATAATAATAAGAAGATACTGAACATAATTCAGTGATTTAGCACCCAATGAGAAAACTGTACAATGTTGCACATAGTAGACTATTGCACATTATAAGATAATAATACACATAATGATTATGATTTAAACACAAAAAGAAAATGCACAACTATTATTGCACAGATTATTGTGTGAATGTGTGACAGAGGGAGGAGTTATAGAGTCTGGTGGTGGTGGGAAGGAAGGATTCCTACATCCGGTCCGCTGTAATGCTTCCTGTCATGCGGATTTTAGCCACTGACCTTCAAACCCACAGGTGCGCAGGGTGGTGAAAGAGGATGAGGCTCTTGCTAAGGTGAAAGCTGAGGAGACACAGGCCATTGCGGACGATGCCCAGCGTGATTTGGACGAGGCCCTCCCGGCTTTGGAAAGTGCTAATAAGGCCCTGGATGCGTTGGACAAGGCTGACATCTCAGAGATTCGAGTGTTTACCAAGCCTCCTGACCTCGTCATGACCGTCATGGAGGCCGTGTGCATCCTGCTCAACAGCAAGTAGGTGCCAGTGTGTAGAAATAAAGAAAAGCATTATTTGGTCATGATTACAGAGGTTTTAGCAGTTTGACTGGTGGATTCATACTGGATAAAGTGTCTTTGCAATTTTTTCCACATTTAAGTAAATTGGCCCCTTAAAGTCACACACCACAGCATGAACAATGTGAAATTCTTTCTCTGCATTTAACCCATTCATCAAGTGAAGCAGTGGGCTGCTGCCAATGAAGGGCTCCCGGGGAGCAGTGTGTGGCGAGGGTACCTTGCTCAGTGATGACACTGGCCGTTGGGATTCAAACCCACCACCTTCTGCAGGGGCAACGCCCTAACTTCTAGGCCATCAGCTGCCCCAAAGTGCACAATGTGGTGCTCGAACCCACAACCCTGAGATTAAGAGTCTCATGCTCTACTGACTGAGCTAACCTCATAAAGCTCACTCTGACTTGTCATATTGTGGATGTAGAGTTTGGTACCAAGACCCAAAATATAATGAATGTTTTAATTTTTAAGTCAAAAATGTCCTTTAAAATTGTAGTCGTATATTGATTCATTTTGGTCTGTCTTACTCTTTCTTACAAATATTTTAGTCAATATAAAAATGTCATAAATCTCCTTATAGAAACCTACTTTTACATTCCTTGGCCATTTGATCTGCTCCACTGATCACACTGGTACACTTTGTAGTTTACTATCTCTGTAGTCCATCTGTGTCTCTGCATCATTTCTTTGCTCATTTCTCTGCTTGTCGGTAGTGAGGACCCCACAGGGCCACCAAATGAGCAGGTATTATTTGGATCGTGGATTATTCTCAGCACAGCAGTTGGATCATGAACAACAGTGGAGCAGGTTTTGAACACTTCAGCATCACTGCAGGGCTGAGAATATTCCACCAATAAAAAAAAAATCCAGACAACAGGGTCCTGTGACCAGAAACTGACCACTTATGAAGGTCTAGAGGATGACCAGTGCAAACTGTGAAGCGTCAGATGAACCATCAACAGGTCAGATGTGTCTAACAGAGTGGATAATAAGTGGACACAGTGTTTTAAAAACTCCAGCTGTGTCTGATCCACTGCTGTGTTGCAGGTCATTACCGTGTCAGTCAGGTTTTGTCATATTTTCATCATCAGGAATCTGAGTTTCAAATGTTATATCGTAGACCAGATTTTCTGTCTCATTTTTTGTTATTATTGACAAAAAAAACTTGGTAAGCAAGCATATCCTCAGTAAATTTGTAGGCAAGACTGTGTGCGCAGATGTTTGTGTACTCCCTTCAATAACAAATGATAATGTGCGTGTGTGACTGTAAACATCAAGTGTATTCCCACACATTGCCTCAGGAGAGTGTGTGTGTGTGTGTGTGTGTGTGCGTGCGTGCGTGTGTGTGTATGTGTGAGCGCAGAATGTTCAGATACGATA
>JBBIGA010175598.1:0-16094 GCA_037576975.1 Alestes dentex
ACAGTGAATGAAACCACACCCACACACACACACACACACACACACACACACACGCACGCACACACACACACACCTGAACGATATATATATGAACGAACATTGGGATGTGGGATAGTTATATACATAAATTACATATATATGCACAAACATATATCACTATGTCCCGAAGTAGAGTTTAGAATGAGTTCCAAGAAAATAACACACATGCAAGCGTTCTTTTTTAGTTTGGTCTTTTGTTCTAATATGGTGCTGCTTTGAGTGGGATGTGGTTTACGAAGTTGGAATGTGACATGCACTTCCAGTAAGGTTAAACTCTGTTTTTGTTTTCTCTCCCCCCCCACCCCGCCCCTCACACTCACTCCCTCTCTGTCCTGCCTCCCCACTCCATGCCCTCTCTCTCTCCCTCTTTAAAGCACTATCTGAATAAGTTCTATGGCTGCCCAGAAGACCGATGCAACTTGATGGTCTTGAAGGACACACTGAAGAAGATGCAGAAGTTCTTTTCTCTTCCGGAGACAGGGGAGATCGATCAAAGGACAGTAGAGATCATGAAGAAGCCACGCTGTGGCGTTCCAGACGTAGCCAATTACAAATTCTTCCACAGATCACCCAAGTGGGAAAAGAATGGCATTACTTACAGGTTGAGAGATGGTTTTTCATTTGTGTGTGTGTGTGTGTCTGTGTTTGCGTGCCCCCATTAAGACAAACATGTTTAATAGTCCCTTTTGTGGTTCCTAGAAAGCCACAAAGATCATATTTGGATGCCCTAGTATAAAAAGCAAAAAAGTCCCGGCTGCATAACAAAAACAACATTAGCAATCTCTCAAGAATGTCCTGAACTGTCTGTGGAGACCAGATCTGACTGGAATAATAGTCCTAGTATTACTAACTAATTAGACAGGAAAGTTACAATATAATGTACCAAAAATAGAACATGTAGTCACGAGTAATTACTGGGGCTTCCTATTCCAGGAACAGATTAACTTCTTGTTAAAATATGTAGCTATCTTCAAAATCAATAACCTCATGGGAAAGATCCAATGTTTGGACTTGTGAGTGTTTGTATAATTTGAGAACAATTTACAGTTTCCCAGAGTCGTGGACAAAGACGTTACTAGGCTATATATTGTTAAATGGGAGAAGAACCTTTGGCTTTAGAAGCTTTTATTGCAGGTGAATCGTAGCCACAGCAATGTTAAATTTGTTTTTACTATGTCTAACACAAAGCTGTATCAAAGAGAAGGTCCGGTTTTGAACATAGTTTAGTCTAGCATAGGTTTCTGGAAAACAGACATTTTGTCCTTGCTTTATATTGCTGTGGGAAATGACTTTTTGGAGTTTAGAGGTCTAACTATCTCTATCCTCTTTAGGATCTTGGGTCATACCCCTGACCTGGATGAGGAGACGATCGATGACGCATTCTTCCGTGCTTTTAAAGTCTGGAGTGACGTCACTCCACTCACCTTTACACGCATCATGGACGGAGAGGCTGACATCATGATCAACTTTGGTCGCAACGGTATTTATGAACCCTTTTTACACTTTTAAATCTCCCCTCCGAATGGTTATACTTTGCCTTAAAGAAATGCTGCTCCTTTTTTCCATAATGTAATTGGGGGTACTACTAAACGATACTTTGAGAGTTTGTGACTACGCTTGAGTGTCCGTCTGCCTAAGCTGTGGTTTGAAACAGCTTTAAATTATACAGGGAAAAAGCAAAGTGCAGCTCAGAGGATTCGAAATTGTGGCTCATGACGTCTGTATTGTCCAAAGAAATAACCAGACAGTTACTCACATATAAAGATGTTTATTCTGCAATATGAGTCAAGACAGAAGATTGCATTATTGAACTGAGGCTACAGAACCTGAAACAGAACCTTACATGACAAATGGCAGCTCACAACTCCAGCTAGATTTGAAGTAGGGATATGGGATTTCTAGGCCAACAATGAGAGCTGATAGCTAACATCTTCTGATACCATTACCTATTATAATAATTTTCCTTGCATTTTAATGCTAAAATCAAACGAACGTAATGTTCCCAAGACACAGCAGTAGTGTTCCTGTCTGATCTGGTCTTCCGTATGCCGGGCAGTGGTGTTATGCACTACGCTTATTTCGGTGAGTTTGAAAGGTAGAGAAATGCCCACCACCAGTGACTGTAAACGCATAAGTTCAAGCTCATAAGTGGAGCACCATGTTGGTTGTGGTCACTGGGTGTTATTGCAGTAATAATAATCTATATTGTTCTATTGGTGGATAAGATTTCGGCCACTGGTATAACGGGCACTCTTATGTGTATGAACATCCCTGTTGTAGAAATCAAGATAATCCGAATGAAACAAATTTTGTGTTTTGTGTTAAATGCGTCAGAACTGCATGTCCACATCAGCTGAAGACTGTGGGTAGCTGATATGTAGTGACTCTACATTGATTTTCTCTGTAGAGCATGGTGATGGTTATCCATTTGATGGAAAGGATGGTCTCCTCGCCCATGCCTTTGCTCCTGGACCTGGAATTGGAGGAGACTCCCACTTTGACGATGATGAACAATGGACTCTGGGAGAGGGGCAAGGTATCTTTACTTCATCTATTTGAAACACAAAGGTCTTCTGCTTCATGGTCGACAACTTTTATCAATCGAGAATAAGAGTATAAACTAAGTACTGATGGCCATGTGACCATCATGTAACAGAATCATATTAAGTTGCTTTATTCCAAGAAGAAACAGCACTCTTCCATCCTAGTACCAGTATTCTGAAGATGTGTCCTTGAACTTGTTCCAATAACTGAGTTCTCTTTCTCTCTTTCTCTCTCTAGTGGTAAAAGTAAAGTTTGGTAACGCAGAAGGAGAGTTCTGTAAGTTTCCATTCCTCTTCATGGGAACAGAATACACTAGCTGCACATCTCAGGGACGTGATGATGGTTTCCTCTGGTGCTCCACAACATACAACTTTGATGAGGATGGAAAGTATGGCTTCTGCCCACACGAGTGTGAGTAACCTGGCTTCTACAGTTGGCTTTCTTGCACTAGTAGCCAGAAGTAGGCAGCTTGTATGAGTGTCCATTGGTCTACAACAAGCTGTTTGAGTTTGAGTTTCTTGTCTTTAGTAAAGCCGTTTTTGCTTGACTGAAAATGCCACTTTTTTTGACATGACAAATGACACATACCTCAACATATACCTCAAAACTCCTTGATACTGATATGCTGAGCATATTTTAGTCATGCATTTAGTCATGATAGAACCCATCGGGACACCCATGGAAAATGGGATTGCATCTAACCTGCTTGCTGTTATTTATGTCCATATACACCAGCAGCAACTAGAACACTGCACTTTACAATACATAGTCTATTCTGTACATTTGCGCACTTCAGAGCTTGTTTAAGCATATGTTTGTGTATACACTTTGTTACTTAGTTCTAGCCTTTAATTTTCTCTTTAATTTATTGTAACTTTATTGGACAGTCTCATAGACGTTTCAGGGCCCCATTTCACTAAACACTTTACTTGCATAACTGTGTATATGAAAAATAAAGAATCTTGAATCTTTGATCAAAAATTTGAACTGCTGAAACATTACGATAAAACATTCTATACTTTCCGTGTTACAGTGCTGTTCACACTTGGTGGAAATGGAGATGGAGCCCCCTGTAAATTCCCCTTCACATTCCAAGGGGATAAATATGACAGCTGCACTACCTCGGGAAGAGATGATGGGTACCGTTGGTGTGCCACTACAGAGGACTATGATCGGGACACGTCCTATGGATTCTGCCCTGAGACTGGTATATCATTTTTTCCACTGGTCCATAATTTCCAGAAATCACAAAATACTCTTAGAATTGGTTGTTTCAAGGTGATTTTGAGGCAGAAAACAAGAAAATGTTTGTCAAAAAATTGTTACAGAGGTAACAAAAATAATGGATCTTAAATGGTTCTTAGATTGAACATATGGTTCTGATAAAAAAAAACTTGAATTCATAAAATTTATCAAAGTCACTTATCTTTTAACACTTAGAACACAAGCAGCACAAATCCTTCCCGGAACTGCAACAAATGGTCAGTAGTAAACATATGGCTAAACAGCTCCTTATCTGGAAGTTTCCCTGCTTTGTGTTGTAATTTAAAAACACATGTAATAATAATGACCACTACTGGAGTTTTAAAATGGTGTCACATGGAATGACCATAAAGAACAAAATCGTTCAAGATTTTAGAAACAAACGAAAAAAAACAAAAGATCTTTGAACCCCAGAGAAGTTTCAGGACAGTCTCTGCCCACAAGTGGGCGGGGAAAACCTGCAGAAAGAGGGGGGTCTGGAGAGCGGCCGAGCGGCAGCGCGCTGAGAGAAAGAGCAGCAAATGGCACCTCTCCAAAGAGTTTTAAGAATATGTTAAGAATATGTCTTTCTTGCAGATATACCTCAAGAGTTTAGTGTGATACAACCTGCCTACAGAAAATAACCTTCATAACTGTGGCCTCCACTCTTCCTGTAGTCTTCAAGGGGGCTGTAAAAGTCTTCTTTTTTCACTGTGGGCTGGCACTGGTTATTTTCCATTGTGTCAGGGAGCTGGCTAAGGTTAGCCAGGAGACTAGGCCTCTTCATCTGGATCTAATTCACTGGGAATGCAGCTTTGTGTGTGTGTGTGTGTTCCTGTGTGCGTTCGTATAACCCTCTAACCAAAAAGCAACAGAAGCCTTGGGCTGTGCCAGCCAAGAATCCGAATAAGCTCGGCAGCCGAGGGAAAGAAACCCCCCTCCTTTCAGTGCCGGTTTGTTATTTCGCTTCCCAGATAAGACTGTTTTGCTGACGTTAAAAGCATCTGGTATCTCTCTCACTCACATTCTCTTCTATCCGAATCAAAAGAGTTGGATTGTGAGTTAGGACAAATCTGTTCTGTTTTTCTCTGCTCCAGAGAAAAACAGTTGTTCCACTGGCTATTACTTCAGTTTTGGCCAAAAATACAAGCTTGCTGTTACATACCAGCGGGACATATTGGTCACTTAACAACGGATGTTCATTTGATTAATTTCACCCTGGATACCAGAATGCCCTGGCTGTGGTTATCATTTATGGCCAGCTGCAGGGTGATCCGGCCTAGAGCAATTGGAGCCTACAAACCAACAGCAAGGCAATAGTGGGAATAACAAGACATTTTTTTCAAACACTCTCGTTTCTTTTATCATTGTGCATGTATAGTTTTTTTAGTTTAGCTGAACAGCTGCAGTTGGAATAACAACTATGTGAAACAACTCCAAATACGATATGCAACAGTTGCTAGAGTTCGCTGCACAGGGTATGATGAAGCTTATCTTGAAAACACATAAAGGGTGAATGAACATGTGTTCAAACCTCAAGAACACAGGTTTTAAATGAGAATTTTCAAAACCTATATACAGAAAGATTCCCTACTAAAAGAACAACAATAGTGAAACAACAATAGTTAAACAGGGATGATTATTTGGGTCCCCCCCTTTGAGGCTGGCCCAGAAACCCATTATTATAAGCCAACTACAGTGGGAAAACCTCCAGTTTTGCTTAGTTTGAAAGCAAGGTCATTCTGTCAATAAAGGAAACGCATCTATATACAGACAACAATTAAAATAATACAGAAACATTAAATGTAAGAGGCATCTAAGCCCTCCTGGTTATGTACATCATCTCTGAGTAATATGGTTGCAGAAGACATTGGCGAGAAATTGGCAAATTGGTAAAATCCATTGCAAACAATCTAGCAACAAAAGAAGTGAGGGTGCAAGTCGAAATGATCTAGGAAAGCCACCCGTTACTCCACTGTATGAACCATGAATAAACCTGAAAACCTTGCTAACTGCTGGCCCAGCCACTCCTTATTAGATCTGTCTACAACTTAACTAGTATGTTTATAGATATTGTCTTCCTTGCTAAAGTTTTTCGAATCTTTTATAACCTTTAATGAAGTTATTTTGTGTTCCTGCAGCTATGTCCACAGTTGGTGGAAACTCTGAAGGTGCTCCCTGTGTTTTCCCTTTCACCTTCCTGGGCAAGACCTATGACTCGTGCACCACCTCTGGGCGTAGCGATGGGAAAATGTGGTGCGCTGTCACCAAGAGCTTCGATGATGACCGCAAGTGGGGCTTCTGTCCTGATCAAGGTGACTGATGACTTGATCTGTGATTGTTAAATGTAAAATATAACTAATATAACATCTTGTCTGGTCCTTGTCAGGCTCAAAAGGTGCTTTTGAACTGAGACAAGTCTGAGGTTGGTGACAGTACTGTTTTGCTGTATTCCAGGCTACAGTCTCTTCCTGGTCGCAGCTCATGAATTTGGCCACGCTTTGGGCTTGGAGCACTCTGAAGACCCCGGCGCTCTCATGGCACCAATTTATACCTACACTAAGAACTTCAGGCTCTCCAGTGATGACGTCAGAGGCATCCAGCACCTCTATGGTGAGCAAAGAAGCTCAGAAAGATTACATTCATTCACTTTTTTTCAGCTGAAGATGTCGCTATCATGACTATTTACACTTTCCCTTTCCATCTCATACAGGTGTGCCCACCGACAAGCCCCTTCCGCCCACTGACGCTCCAGTCACACCTATGGATATCTGCAATGAAAACATCATATTTGATGCTATAGCACAAATCAGAGGAGAGATCTTCTTCTTTAAGGACAGGTAATTGGCAGACGCACTTTCAGAGATTCTCGAGTCATCTCTCACTACAAGCACCAGTCTCAGGTTTATTGGAAAATATTATTGGTGTACCCAAAGTGTTTACCATTTCTTGTTTACTGTTTCAGTGAAAGCAACTGGCATGCTTGTATGTGTGTGTGCGCATGTGTGCTGTAATTTGCAGTTTTAAAACATCTGTTCTCACAGTCTTACCCAATTATTAATGGCTTTTCAAGTGCAGGAGAAAGCCTGTTTAAAGAGGCTTAACTATAAAACCGGTAAGAGCCATTAAGGCTGAGTGATTCATAGAACTTACACAAGTAAATTGCCTTCACTCAGATGTATGTCACCGCTTGCGTAACAAAACAGTTTGTATCTGGAATATCACACTGAGTAGTTTTACAGAATAAGAAAACAATGTAATACAAGTTAATGTAATAAGATGTAATGCAATTACAGTGGACAACTCAGTTTAAATATTCAGACATTTATTTAATTGGTTTAAAAATATATATATTGGTAGGATTTGGCCCTTTGACCACAAACAGGAGAATCTTATCTAGTTTATCTTCCAGAAGAAAATCAGATCTGTTTGAAGTCATCATAAACGGGAATGATGTCGCAAGAAAAAGAGGGGTGGTATTCAAGTTATGCTGCATTTGAAGCCACATTGTAATTCTGAGGCCCAGCAATGAAGCAACACTGAATTAGACTGACCTAAACTTGCTACACTGTGAGAAAAGATTTCATTTGTGTTTGTGTTTCTGAGTATGTGTGTGTGTGTGTGTGTGTGGATAGGTGGGGTGCAGTAACCGCAAGTCTTTCTTCACAGATTCCTAAGCTAAAATGTTGTACCAAACAAACCATCATGCTGCTCAGGAGCCTTTGTCAGACTATTGTGCAGCCTGCAAGTCTTGCTGACTGTCCCATTTTAACATAATTACATAATTATGTCCCACATAAAACATTCCGGCCGTCCGTTGTCGACTTTCCAGATGGACTGCCTTACTGAGTCAAGGCTGGATTCTGTGTACTGAGCTCTTTTGGGTAACTTCCAGGAGCGAAAATAAGAGAAGATATATTGCAGATTTGGCTGCGAAAGCCAAAAATGTAAACCTGTTTAAATGAAAGTTATTGCTGTTTAGAGTGAATGAAAGTGAATAGTAGTTGTCATTCATTGATAGACCATTTGGTTGAGCTATGACTCAAGAAAACCCCTCAGCTGTAAACACACACTCCACAGACATCCGTCCTCTCCAGATGTGCTCTGTCGGGGACTGGATCGGTGGGGAGCAGCTAACCCAGATAATACAATGCTCAAATGTCTTCAAAATCGTTGGTCTAGCATACACATGGCAAAGATAGATCTGATGTATCTGATGCACTAGAAGCAAGCATGCCCTTGCATATTCCCTTAGTAGGTGCATTTTAAATAGAGCATGCGAGTCAGTGTCCAAAGTAAACAGCAGTGGAGTGAAAAGCCTACAGTCACTGATGCTTGCTAACGTCATCTCACAGCAGAGCTGCTGGAGTGAGAGAGAGCCACCCACCATCCTGCACACAGACCCATCTTTAATATGAATGAAGTCCTTACACATCTGTGGTTTACAACGATAATCAGGAGACCACACTCACACGTACGGAGTGTGTGCGGGGTGTCTCTTAGTTGGAAATGATCCACTATAAAGCACTCTTGAGGGCTGGCTGTGAAGTCCAATCATGGACACATTGAGTTCATCTAGGGCCTCTTTCTGTTTCCACTACATGAGTTAACATTAGTGCTGATTCCTTATGTCAGCTGCACAGTTTGGAATGACTCAGGCACAGCAATTACCTCTCTCTTCTCTTTCTGTCTTATCCTGGTGAGGGTCACAGTGTTAAAAATATATAGAGCAGTGTCTCTTAATCCTGCTCCTGTGCCATAGCACCGTACAGGTTCAAGCATTCCTGGCCACAGGGCATCTGATCTGGCCTATCAAATGATTATGAACACTAACTGGATCAGTCACGATGGGCTAGGGATTAATGAAATTGTCGATCAGAAACAGTATTAAAACTTCTAATAAAGAGGTTGGCATGAACAGTGATGTTCACTCTTGTCTTTGCTCATTAGTCATAATTTCAGTTTCTATTCTTCCTCATTCCTGTCTTGATTTGGTTAGCAACAAAACCATGAAACACTATGTGTTCAAAAAATACACTACAGGCCATCAAGCATGCAAGGGTCTCGGTCCTTTTAGGGGGTGGGGTTGGGTGCAAACCCGAAGCGGATTTCCAGTGGTATGTGTATTCTCCTATCGATTAAGTGGAATGGATAATTACGCGAAAGATTCAAGATTCAACAGCGCTGGGTGAACTAAAATTTTATGTTAAATATGGGGGGTCCAAACCAGAGGTGTGACCAGAACATCATGTGTGGGTAGGCATTTGGCTTATCTATCCTTCCAGGGGGGGTGGGGGGGACACACACATTGATTGAATGCGAGTAGCCTGTTTCCAGCAGCACTGACGATTCACTTCACTTGCAGTGAGGCAAACCCGGAGCGGATTTCCAGTGGTATTTATATTCTCCTATCAATTAAGTGGAATGTATTATTTCGCAAAACAGCGCTGGGTGAACTAATATTGTATGTGAAATGTGGGGGGGTCCAAACGAATAATTATGAAATGTGAGGGGGACGCGTCCCCCTCTGACTGAATGGCGGCGACGCCCATGCTGTAGTGTATATACAAACATACAGATTTCTGTACAGACAAGAGGTTTTCACTAGTACTGGAACAATACAGTGAGCATTTAATTGCATTAAGAACATTAGTGAGGTCAAGTACTGAAATACCAACTCCACTCAAACTAATCCCAAAGGCAGAGAATGCAGTTCCTCTGCTCCACAGTCAAGTACTGAAGAGAGATCTGTACACCTCTATCTGAAACTTAACACTGGGCTTGGTGACCTCAGGCTCATATGGGAACCTCCCTTTCTACTGGTATCTGGCAACTGAATGTCTGTTTTACTAATTGGAGTAATTAGAAAACTGATTAGAAAAAACAGAATTAATCCCAATTTTTGTTGTCATGATTACTGGCACTCTTGTTAAGAAAAGAAAAGAAATTGTTTTTTTATATAAAGTGATACAGAGGATTTGCCTGGGTTATGCTGTCTCTAAAAAAAACCTCCATGCAAACACATTATTTGGATGGCATGCCAGCAGAAAGTGTTTCCCAAAGTTAAGCAGCTGGAGTCATGCTACTGGAACCTTGACTGGAAGTGTGTTCTGTTTCTGATGAGGCAAAAATAGAGCTTTCTGGCAGAGAAAATACATTTTCATACTGTTAAATGTGCTGGAGGATATGGCATGCTCTGAAACTCTTTTTCCTCCAAAAGCAAACTGTTTTAGGGTTCACGACAGCATTAAGTCCAACAAGTACCTGTAAATAAATTACAATTTCCAGCTGCCTCTGTCTATATATATGGGATGTGGTTGGATCTACCAGTAGAACAATGATTCAAAACATACAAGTACACACAACATGGTACAGTGATGCCAGAATCGAACTTTTGATATCCAATTAACCAATTTGAAAACTGGGGGGTGAGCTGAAGGGGAGATTTCAAAAGAGAGGGCCTGATCCTGGAGGATCTGGAGAGATTCAGTGGGGAGGAGTTGTCCAGGTTGCTTGGTCACATAAGGCATTATAGGAGAAGACTTATTGCTGTTATGTAGGCAAATGGAAGATACTAATAATTGCGACATGTGGTTTTATTTTTAAAATAATTTTGGACTAAGTTTACTTCAATTGAAAATTATTTTCTCAAATTGTGAGACTTACCTAATCAACCACAATGATGGTTGTGGTCATTGCGGGGTGGTGGTAGTCTAGTGGGTAAAACACTTGACTGTTAACCTGATGACCACAAAGTTGCAGGTCCAAAGCCCCATTTTCTACCATTGTGTCCTTGAGCAAAACTTAACTCTCGGTTGCTCAAGGGGGACTGTCCCTGCAACTAATGACTGCAAGTCGCTCTGGATAAGGGCATCTGCCAAATGTGCTTACTAACTTTTGACTCATCTTTACAAAGGGTGCCAGTATATATGGACTTTATTTTATTGACAGCTGGTGAATTTCACCAAATGTCAAAAGAAAAGGTGGTAAAATCAGGTAGAATCACTGACTTTAAAGGATTCATATTTCAAGACTGTCTTTGCTACAAAGCCCTTCAACACCATGAGGTGAAGTGCCTTATTGAAGAGCATTTGCTTAGGGTGGGGACGGTGACCTTAGAACCCATATCCTTTAAAACGATGTCCTGTGGTGCCCTATTGGGCTGAAACTTTCAACCTGCAAACTGCTCATTAGTCCCTTATAATCTCTTGAGCTTCGTGCCACAGTTCAGTTATTTACTTATCTAAGGATAATGCATCATTGTGGCTTTAAATGAGATGGAGAATCTTGCAAATGCTTGCATTTCTATTCACTGGAAATGTCATTATGAAAGGGTAATGATAATAAACATATTGCAGCATGGTAATGCAAACCCTAAATCAGCGAGCAAAGAGGCTTACTTTCCTGTGAGGGAGGATGACTTTAGCCCTCAGATATTCACACAGCTGGTTTACTTGCTACAGCTGTTTAAACCATTGAGGACACTGAGAGAGAGAGAGAGGAAAAGAGAGAGGCTGTATGACTCGTATGTGGCTCACATTTTATTGTATTTATGCAGCTGCCCTGGAAATCCAAATTTCTTCTCTTATTATTGCTTTAAGCACATCATAATATTACATTAGTACATTCCTTATCTTGAGTTAATTTAAGTCCTGGACTTTTCCACTAAGTCGGAAGAGCTTTAGGCAGTTTCCTCCTGCTGTCTTGCTGGAGCATGTGTAAGAAAGGAATGCTGACATGTCTGAATTCACTGAAGGCGTAGTGTTGCTGCTAACACCATGCTAGCAGGGAGTGGTGTCTGGAGGCTATCCATTTGATCACCTCTAATTAAACCTTGTCTGCCATTCCAAGCCTGTCTGGAAGAAACCCTGCTGGAAACCTTGTTCTTTTAATTGTGTCAGGTCGTGGAGAGGCCTAGCAGTTGACTTCATTTGAGCCACATGGACAAAACATGGTCACTGTTTTGTGATTGTCTGTTGTTTTGTGGGAGAGTCAGTCTAATATTGGGTTTCTTTGTTGATCGTACTGTGGCTGTATGTTCTGATTAGATTTGACTTTGTTCTGGAGAAGGACAGGAGGCTTTATGTAGTATTTTTGTAGTTATAGTAAATTATTATTGTATGTTATACTATTGTATATATTGTTGTGTGGGTGCCCTCATGCCACCATGGTGCCCATTGTAGGTGATTTCAGGGGTGGAAACCCTGCAGCTTTGCAGCCCCATATATTTTGACACCTTTCTGTCATAGCCAGTATGAACTTTCTCAGCAAGGGCCAAACTAGCTTTTCTATGGAAACAGACAAGACAGGCTAGCCTTCGCTTTCCATGCTCATCAGTAAGTCCTGGGCCATTTATGACCCTGTTTTCCTCCCTTGGACCACTTTTGTTGGGTACTAACCACTGTATACTGGGAACACCACACAAGTCCTGCCATTTTTGAGATGCTGTCTAGCCACTGTCACAGTCGGACAAGTAGAAACGCCATTAAAAAAAAAGGAAGATAATAACAGGTGTATCAGCAAATAACCAATAAATACATGGAGCTGTGTCATAGTGTAGATATAAAAATCACTGCAGCATTTTATGCTTTGAAGTAGTCTATGTAGAAGTCTTAAAATTCATAACTAAATAACAAGGTGTTACTTATAATAAAGCCTGAAGTAAAGTAGACATAATCAGATTGAAAACCTAAGAGAAAATACAGATTCACAGAAAATCTTTACTTTTTCTGTCTGGTTCATTCCTCTGCATCAAATGCGATTCAAAGGGTGGATGTAATGAGTTAAAGATTACAGATGCCAGAAGTGGGGCGTTTTTGCTACGCATCAATATGGCTGGATCTGCCTTTTTAGAGGCTGAAATATTTTGGCCTTTGAAAAATAGGTCAGTGGAAAAGGGGCTGGGGGAAGTGGGTATTGTTGGTGTGCTGAATGCTGGAAAAGTGGGCTAGTTTGGGCCTGTTTCACTGGCTCTGCTCTCTCGGCCCGCTGCTATAACGAGAAACAGATGCTGCAATGAATCACCCCTTTGTGGCCCAGCTATAGATCTACTAATGCGGACCCCCCCTCCCTAGCGCCTTTCAAAAACACACTGTCTCTCACTCCTCTCTCTCTCTCTCTCTCTCTCTCTCTCTCTCTCACCTCTGGCAGCAGTTCTCTGCCTCTTTGATGGGATGTTGTCCTATTACTCACAACTTCCAATCTTGGTGTCTCCATTTCAATTTGTTTGGAGTGTCATTCAAGTTCAGTAGTTCATATGTTATGCCTAATTCATTTTGCTCTCTCTCTCTCTCTCTCTCTCTCTCAGGTTCTTCTTCAGGGCAGCTAGTGCACATTCTAAGCCAACAGGCCCACTGTTGGTGGGCACATTCTGGAGTGACCTCCCTGAGAAGATTGATGCTGTCTATGAAAACCCTCTGGAAGAAAAGACAGTGTTCTTTGCAGGTAGAGTTGCACAACAACAACAACAACAACAACAATTATTATTATTATTATTATTATTATTATCATCATCATCATCGTCGTCATCATCATCATGATCATCATGATAATAGCTTAGCATTCATACTAAAAATAGTATAGTAATAAAAGTGAAGTGCTGGATGGGAAATAAGAATGCATTAAAATAGGAATAAAAGGAGTAAAATGGTAAGTAATCGAGTACAATATGATGATAGAAAATGACAGTTAATAGAATGCTAAATTAACTATACAGTTAAATATACAAAATCACAAAGATCAAGAAGCCAGTTTATATGAAAAAAATAGTTTTGTAAAGTTGTATTAGTGCTGTAATCATGTTATACCCCGTAGTTTCAGTTTATTTAGGTCAGTTGCTTACAGTATACTGTATAACATCACCAAGAGTGAATTTCAGAATCTTGCTGAGCATCCATTTTATACGTTAGCCATTAAGCATATTTTTATTATTTCTCCATTACTCAACACTAACTGATGTAATGTCCTGTTTGACTGCGGTCTGTTTAACCAGTGTGGAATCTCTTGCACACGTATTATGAACTAAAACATTCTGCAGACCTCAGAGATTTTTATCTGGGCCTCTCTGTGCGCTCTAATCCCAAATGCTATCCTAAATATGTCAAAACTTTGGTGGTTTGTTAGAAGTGATCATACTTTTTTAAAATGCAGTGCCAGCAAAACAGCCATGATTTCAGGTTTAAAATGTTATAGCTGGGTGTTAAAAGTGAGCAGTAAACCGGACACATAAGCTTGATGAAATCATACTCCTCCAAAAGCAAAGGACACCTGGACTTTTAGAATTACAAACATTTAAAAATAGGTCCAGTCTTTGCAACATGATTACATAGTCAGGGTAATCACATCACGGACAATACAAATACTTTACTTATCATGAAGAAGTAACCGTGACCATCTTTTATATTGTTGATAAAATTGTTGATATTGTTGAGACTGTACTATAAACACTCGAAATATAAATATTCCTAAATTAATTTAGTTCACTAGAAACCTTACTGGGTCACAAGGGTTAACCTGTGATTGACAGCACTGCTCTTATGAAGCTTCAAAAACTATTTGACTGCTAATGGCACCGCTAAACATGGGTGAGAGAGGGGGATTAGAGAGAAAAAAGAGAGTGGAGAGAGAGAGAGACAGAGAGAGTGAGATAGAGAAAAGAGAGAGAGAGAGAGAGAGAGAGAGAAGAGAGAGAGAAACAAGAGACAGGGAGAGAGGAAAGAGTTAGAGAAAAGAGACAGGAGAGAGAGTCAGAGAGGGAGAGAGAGAGAGAGAAGACAGTTAGAGATAGAGAGAGAGGAGAGTTAGAGAAGACAGTGAGATAGAGAAAAAGAGAGAGGAAAGAAAGAGAAGAGCAAGTTAGAGAGAAATGACAGAGAAAAGAGAGAGGGAGAGAATAGAGAGAGAAAAGAAAGAAAGAAAAAAAAAAACATTTAACGCCCATCCAGTCTGCTTCTTTGTTGTCATGTAAAAATGGTGTTTCACAGGTGATGAAATGTGGGTGTATTCGGCCAGTACTCTGGAGAGGGGCTATCCTAAGAAGATTTCTGACTTGGGCCTACCAACAGACCTGCACCGCATAGACGCAGCCTACTCCTACCACAAGAGCAAGAAAACATACCTGTTCTCTGGAGAGAAGTTCTGGAGGTACCTCAAGTGTACTACAAGAGATTTTTGTGTTTTGGTTTTCATAACAGTTTAAACTGAGCACACTGGAACAAAGCTCAAGCTGTTTTATGGCCCGTTTCGTGTCAGTTTGATATCCTGCGTATGTAATTATGATGCTTACTGACTAGCTCATTGGCTGTCACTAAATCCATTCTAAAACTAGATGTCCCATTCTATGGCTAGACATCTCAAAAACTACTTCTAATTTCATATCCATAGTATCACTTTATACCATTTATCTTGACCAATATTGTTCCACAATTGTTACCAGTAAAAGTAGGGCTCCTCCTCCTTCTAAATCCCAATTAACCACCTGGTTATAGCAACATTCATTTCTACATTGAGACTGTGTGGTCCACTGGCACGCAATCAAATCTGGTTTGTGGTGTAATCATTTTTCAGGTACAATGAAGCCAAGAAGAAGATGGATCCAGGCTTTCCCAAACTCATTGCTGATTCCTGGAATGGTGTTCCTGATGATTTGGATGCTGCCCTCAGTATGAATGGAAAGGGTAAGGGGCTATATTGGGCAGCTACCTAGACTTTTGGGGGGTGCTTGTATGAACCAATGTGGAGTACAGAATCCTTGCCAGTTATCCTCAAACTGCATGCCATATGCCATTAGTTTGTCATTTCTCACATCTCTAATCTAGCACCAACACCAATTAATATAGGCACACATTGTGTTATCTTTGACATATTGATTAGATTAATATTGGTAAGCTACAAAGTGTCTCAATAAAGGTGTTCCAACCACTTAGCATTCAGCACCATCAGATACTGATCATCTGGAATCATCTGCGCCTGTTAATTCACTGGTTAGGTTAGACGACTTTGTTATGCTTGAATGATTCATACATAGGTCAGGGACAGGGACTGGGCTGAGAATAAGAGACTTTGAAGGTCCTTCATGAAGCCTGGAGAATTGTTCCTCAAGACTACATTAAAAATACAAGAAAGTCTTGTTCTTTGGAAGCAAAATTTGAAGAAATTAGGGGTTTTGAGTTTTGCACAGTGCTGTTCGTAACCTTTTCTACACACACACACACACACACACACACACACACACACACACACACACACACACACACACACACACACACACA
>JBBIGA010175691.1:0-16082 GCA_037576975.1 Alestes dentex
CCTCAGGTTTCCCAAATGTCCTGGGTACTATAGATTGCACCCATGTACAGATCCAGGCCCCAGCTGGACCAATGGAAACAGGAAATCTTTCCATAGCCTCAACATACAGGTTTGTAGGTTTTGAGAAACTATACATTGTCAGGTGGAGGGATTTAGCACTGAATAGGGCTTAACACTTTATACAGAACAAATGCTCTGCTAGGCAATAGGTGTGTGGTATCACTGAATCCACTCTCTGTGTTTAGATGATCTGTGATGGGATTTGCCACATTTCTAATGTTGAGGCAAAATGGCCAGGCTCTGTCCACGACTCCAGAATCTTCCGAGCATTCTCACCGGCACACAAGTTTGCAGACGGCAAGAGAATTATAGTAATCACTTTCACGGAACATGTACAGTATAGATATTATTGAAACCAGAGATATAGTTATCTTAATATCCAAGCAAATAAGTTTTACAACTGTTGTGTACACATTACTTTCATGTTGGGAGTGTCTTTTGAACTGTAGGAATGTATTTTCTTCTACAGGGGAGTTTAATGGAGTCCTGCTTGGGGACAGGGGTTATGCCTGCCTGTCTTACCTTTTAACCCCTTACGCAGAACCTCAAACTGAGCCAGAGAAGGCATTTAACACTGCCCACAGCAGAACAAGGGCACGAATTGAGATGACCTTTGGCCAACTAACGTTGAGGTTCGACATTCATACCCACCACATTTCTTTTAGACCAACTTTTCAGGCTAACATATGTCTTTCTGTAGATTTAGGTGCCTGAACGGCCTCAGAGTACGGCCAGACCGTGCGTGCAATATTGTGGTTGCCTGTGTAGTCCTACACAACATTGCACACATAAGCCGGGAGAGACGCCCACGCCGATGACGGAGGAGCAGTGGGAGGACATTCCTGCTCCTGAAGAGGGAATAGAGGGAAGGAGTGTGAGGAACCTTTATAGAGACTCTTATTTCACAGCCACTGGTGATGGTCATGTCTCCACCGTTCTGAATTTAAAAATGTAAAAAAAAACCCCACACATGCTGAAAATTGAGAATTTTCTTTATTCAAAGATGTGTATTAATCAGACATTTTTTGAAGCTGTGGAGAGAGAACAGAAAATTAAACTACATTTAAACCATATGCCTTTGTGCTTTGTGTACTTACATCCTTCTCTAGTTTCTTGATGTCTAACTTTTTTTTAATCAGAAGCCTTTTGTATTCAATGTCTAACTTCTCACTTTCAACAGACAGGAGCAGCATTCTTTTATACATGGCACACATGTCCTGTGACAAGGGATAATGGGTCACAAAGAAGCTTAGTATGTTGGTTATAATAAGTAGTAGTTACTCACTTCACTCCTTGCAAAAGATATTGTTAATAAATTCTTCAGGCTCCAAACACATCCAAAGCATTTCATATGTAGTTGTACCTCTGGCATGTCGGTGTCTGTTTCATCGTCAGCAGCCCTAGATGTACTGGGACCATCAAACTGCAAAATGAGGAATAGTAAAGTTGCTGAAGCAATAGAAAATTGCATGACACTATCCTTTATTTAAAACAAAAAACATTACATACGTACACATGGGTCAAGAGTCTCATGGACTGATGTGGCTGTGGAATCATCCAGAAATATGACATCTCCTCTCACTGCAGAGACAGGCGTACCGACAGTTATCAGATATCACTATAAAGGGATGGACACCTAGAGGAAAAAAAGTGGACAAAACCTTCTACATATTTTTCCCGGGCACCTGGGGGGATGATCTCTGTTGATATCCCCCGTCTATTCCTTCCACCTGAGGCTGTCCTTTATTGAAGCTCAGTACGTGGTCCTCTGCTGGTGTGAGGTCCTCAGGTGGAGCCCTCCCCCCCACCCCCCCACCAGTAGCAGTGGCCTGGCTCAGTTTTTAGTGGCTACAATTACATTCATGAATTTTGAAAACTATTGTGATAAAACTGACATTTTTTCATAAGATACTTACCAGTGTGGAAGATATTTTTATATTTAGTTTTTACTTGCAGCCAGGTTTTTCGCTCTCCACTGAGATTGCTTCTGTTGAGATGTAATAGTGAAGGATGGATATTCAAGTCAACGAATAGGCAAGAGTCATTGGAGATCAAACATGTGTAAGTCAGTAGAGCTGTATTTAACAACCTAAAGTCTTGGTAGTCATGGGGGTTACAACACAAATTTTCTAGACCACTGCTAAGTCACGTCGATCATCAATTTAAGTTGATTAGTAACATGGAAAGACAAAATGCAATTTAAAGTACTTTTTGGAGAGTAAAAAGTTAAAGTAAAACGAACATATGAAGCCAATAGAGAGAAGGGCCTGATGGCCGGGCGGTTCAAACTGGGAAACTTCTTGCAGCGAGGTGTACCACAAAATCATGATATTCACAAATACTCATAACATGTCCACGACTTACGCATTTAGCCTGTCTGCAATATTCTGCCAAGCCACCAGTCTGGCTTTATTTATGGCTACAGTATTGCCTTTTTGTCATAATATTTTCGTGTTCTTCGTATAGCTCCATGAGAAGTGTTTGTTCTGTTGTTGAAAAAGAAAGAAAAAAAGAGGCTGCTCTCGTTTTGCCCTCGTTTTGCCCTTGTTCCGCGTCATTTCATCTACGTCGTGACCATCCATTCATTTGGGCTTCTTAAGTATCTTCTTAAGTAACTACTTTAATGGAACGACTTGAGGCTTAATTGGGAGATGGCTTTCTTTAGTTACTTTCATGGAATACCCCCCCCGGTTTCATGTCTGCGTTATTGTTTACATTCTTCACGTGCATTAATTATGTGCATGTGTTTCATGTGAGGATGTGTTGTTTTGATCTTAGCCCCACCGGAGCCCTGCCCCTTGTTACCCTGTAATCGCTTGTTCCGTTTTTGCTTGTACTTTTTTAAATCTTGTTTATAGTCGCTCATGTTTAGATCTTGCACTCAAGTTTGTTCTGTTTATTTACCCTTAGTGTTGTAAGAGAAAACAGGTATTTACTAACAGGTATTTACCCCTTACAGATATTTACTGCTTATCTTAAAACTTATACAAGTAACCTGCTCTGTAATAGGCTAAGCTTACACAAATGAGTAGTTCCTCAAAGCTTAGAAAAGAGGATCTGCCTGGCAACAAATGAGTAGTTCCTCGGTGAATTTATAGAAAATAATATGTGCTTAGCAACAAGTGAAAAGCTTCTCATGTTAGTTTATGGATGGCCAATAAGAATGTCTTGTATTGTTATTTTCACAACCGGAACAGTTTCAGTTCCATGTCAGGTGTTTAAAGGGTATATAAGCTCTCTGCGAAAAGCTATGGTTTTGAGAGCTTCGACTGAGACTGCCTCAGCGAACACTCTCCCCCGCGGACAAGGAATAAAGGCTTTGTTTAAGTGGAGAACATTTTTGTTTTTCTGATTTTCCACCACAGTGTTTCCTGGGTTTTTGTCTTTGTCAGCCCTGGAACCCCTCATTTATGTTTTTCTTTGCGTCTCTAGGTTTCTGTGAATAAGCGGGTATATAATAGCATTCTATGTTTGCATAAGACGCCAGAAGTAAGGCTGAATTAACATCAAAACACAATAAGCCATTATAAAAATTATATACTACACCAGTGCAGTAGGATTGATTTTGTCACAAACATAACCTTTCTGGCGGACCACCAACATCATTCAGAGTACCTCCTGTTTATTTTCCACTGGACTGACTGATGGCACATACAAAGTGTAATACTTTGCCAAATGAGAAATCTTGAGGAGGTGTGGAAAGTCTGTGTTTCTATGTTTTACACTGTGGTTGCAAGGAACTGTACTAGTTTCATGGTGATCACTTAAGGAATCAGAGAACAGGAAGGCGACAAGACGTATTAATACATTTGAACATGACTGACAGGTAAGCCTGGCCCAAACTTAGGAAATGAAAGACAGGTGATTAAAAACTCATAACGTCCCAGTCGATAAGGTCAATGGAATCAACATTAAATTGCCAGGCTAGACTGTAATAATACTGAACACATGCCCCCCTGTACCTCTGGTGCTTCAGGACATCAGCAAAAGGCTGTATGTACCTCAGCTCCACAGACAACAGCTTTGCCTTTGAGGAACTGACAGAAACCAATAACAAGCCACATCTGGTGGCTTATCTGGCACCCTACCCCTCCCTTCATGAGTGTTCACAGCTCGCTAGAGACTGGAGTGAGTCAGACTGCCACTAAAATGCTGTAGTCCTGAGCAGCTCCTTCTCTCTTGCTGAAATTTCTCTCTTTCTCTCACAGATGCCTCCCTGTAAACCCAAATAAGTTACTAGAACTCCATCTGCAGAACTTACAGATCAGCCCCAACATTAGAAACACAGGTGAACAGCAAGTTATTTGGCGGCAAGTGAACAGCCAGTTTTTGAAGTTGCTTTGTTGGAAGCAGGAAAAATGCACTGTGGAACCAGGATGCACCATGCACTCGCTGCAAAAATTGTTCAGGAATGGCTTTAGGAACATGACAAAGAATTCAAGGTGTTCACTCAGGGCCCAAATTCCCATCAATCAATTGCTTCCATGCAATTAAATCTTTTTAGTATAACTGTTTTAGGTTTTCTCCTCTCAAATCAATTAATGAACTTCAACATTATTCAGTCATTCATGCATTTTCTGTAACCGCCCAGTCCTCACCAGTGTCGTGAGTACCCGGAGCCTGTCCCGGGGCAAACGAGCATGAGGCAGGGATTCTCCCTGGGCGGGGCACCAGCCCACCACAGGGCGCACACACACCATTCACTCACACACTCACACCTACAGTCAATTTAGAATCCCCAGTTCACCTGATGCGCATGTCTTTGGACTGTGGGAGAAACCGGAGACCCTGGAGGAAACCCACACCACCACGAGGAGAACATACAAACTCACACACACACACAAGGCCAGGACTGAACTTCAACATTAAAGAAATGTAATTAGATTAAATATCTAATGAGATTTTTGAATGTAATACGAAACTGACCACCAGAAAATTGTCACAAAACTTATGCGAGATGTGGTTTTATGATGTTTGAACGCAGGTGATTCATGCTGTTCTTGCAAGATATATTATGCAACCCAGTTTAAAGGAGAGGTGCACCCTGTAAACCCTGTGAATTCATTTTAACAATGAATCCAAACTAGAGCTTCAAACTGAAAAACATTTCCTGATTTCCTCTGCCACTAATATATGACTGCGGATAAAACAACTTCAATTAAAAACCATCTTCTAAAACTTTTAAATGAGCCAATTAGGGCTAACCCAAGGCCATAGAAAAACTTCAGAGCAACACATTAATGGTAGTAATTAAACTTGAACAGTAAGAGGTTAGGAGAAATAGTGTCCCTGGACTGAACTCTAGTATTATGGGATCAGCTGATGAAGGTGTAATTCATTTCTTTGTTGTTCACCGTGGAACAAAGCCCAATAAGTCCAGTAAGTATGGTCTAGTTTCCTACAAGAATTGCTAATGTAGATTTTATGACTACAAGTTTTCATTTGGCTTCATCTAAATGTCTGCAAAACTGCATTTAAGTCATTTTTGAGAGTGTTTCTGTGGCAACAGAGTCTCAAATAACTTGTGTTCTAAGCCACTGTAATCCACCCTGCATGCACAGCATTCATGAATAGGAAAAGAAAATCATATACAATTAGAGGGATAAAAAGTCTCGAATCAGTGCACCGCACAGCTCTTCGTATTTCTATGCTCTTTTTGCAGTTGCTAAGACTGTGGACTGTACTTTTTATAGGTTATTTGAGTCCTGCTGTGCTCACATTATGCAGACTGCAATGCTGAACAGGGGTGGCATCTGGACCATGAATTAGACTGATGAAGGTTTCGTTTTTTCTTTAAAGTATTCCTGAAGAACCATTCAAAGAATGATTGTTTGTACAACCAGTTTTGTGAATTGAATGTGGTAGTGTGAAGACCCTTTTGCTTCCACACATACAGTTACATGTAGAAGTACAAACAATACACCTCTACAGAGAACACATTTATGAGCACCATTACTGTTTATTTGCTAAATATCAAATATTGGGGAAAAAAACAAAACAAAAAATGTGTGCAAAAGTTCTGGCACATTTTACGTTGTTATTTCCCTCAAGAAAGGTTGGTAAAATACATAGAAAAATGCTGTATTCAAGTGGTCCTCTGTGGATGATGCGTAGTTACTGTGGCCTGGTGTTTAGGCAGTTGCCCCTGCAATCAGAAGATTGTGGGTTTGAATCCCAGGACTGCTGGTGGCTCCTCTGAGGTACCCTTGAGCAATGTACCCTCCCCACACACAGCTCCCTGGGTGCCTACTGCTTTACTTGGTGAATGGGTTAAATGCAGTGGCAGAATTTCGTGCTGTTCACACTGTGTGCTGTGTTCACGTATGACAAACGGACCAAACTACAGGTTGGTCTGATACACTGCAACACCAAACACAACACCAAAGGTTAAATCTTTTAAATACTAGTAAAATGTCTCCAAGCCTCACTTTTAGCATGAAGGTAACATGTTGTAACCCAAAATTAACTTTATATGAAAAAAATAAGAGCAACAATGATCAATAAATGATAACATATTGGGGGTAAGAAATGTAAAATGCATACATAAGAGTAAATAAATGGGAAATATACCAGATTTAAGTAACCCTTTGTAAAAGATGTGTACTTATTTTCACAATTGTTTCCAACTGTAATGTAATCCAAATACATCACAGTTGGATGTACAAATGTGTTTTTGTGTATATCCAAATTTGTAACCACTCAAGAGCCTTTATTCTCAAAGATTCTAGGCAAAATTTTATAAAAACCATAATATATATTCAGAAATGACATGCTTTTGTGTGCTGTTTTCAGAGATCACTGACAGACTTACCTCATGGATCTTCCCTCTGACTGACCTGAGTGCATCTTTTTCATTCTGCTTGTAATCCTGTCCTACCTGAATCCCAACTGCTTCTGCTGTAACCCACAGTATGATGCTTTTCTCTTTCTGAGCCTCGGTTTCTGCTTGTGTTTCATTGTCATGCTTTTATAGAGCTTTCCCTGCCACTCCTCCTTCAGTGATGCTTAGTAAGGCAAGGCAAGGCAGGTTTATTTATGCAGCTCATTTTCATACACAGAGCTCATTCCATGTGTTTTGCAGAGATAAAATAAGAATAAAAAGAAAAATAATCAGATATTATCTTCACAGGGAGTTGGTTCCAGTAGTGGGCAGCATATTGACTAAAACTATTTCACCCTGTTTAATCTCACATCTGGGCTCCACTTGTGGACTGTTAGATATTCATCGAGCATTTCAGCAAAATCTTAAGGGCCCAAGCCGTTAAGTGGTTTATGAACAATGAGTAATACTTTAATTTTGAAGCTCAGTACTCAGCTCAGTTATCTCTCTTTATTGGTTTTGTTATAATTCTAGCAGCAATCTTTTGAACAAGCTTTAGCTCTCTAATAGTCTTTTTTTGGGGAGGCCGACAAGAAGAGCTTTACAACAGCTAACCCTGCAGAATATAAAGTGGCCCCCTATACTCATGCGTGAACACAGCACACAGTGTGAACAATGGGAAATTCTTTCTCTGTATTTAACCCATTCACCAAGTGAAGCAGTGGGCTGCCACCAATGAGGGGCGCCCGGGGAGCAGTGTGTGAGGAGCAGTGGTACCACTAGTAGTCCAGCGATTCAAACCCACAACCTTCTAATTGCAGGGGCAAAGCCCTAACCACTAGGCTACAAGCTACATGAATAAGCTTGAAACAAAATCTTTGACCTTAGCTATGTTCTTGAAATTTAGTTATAGCTTTACTGTGGTCACTGAAATCAATTTTACTGAAATTAATTTTACACAAGGAATGTTGGCATGGGTTGTAGTCTTGATTGCCCTAGGCACAATCTCTTTGCGCCTATAGAGCTAAAATAATTTGGTGAAAGAGCTAGATTTTCAGGTGAAAATACTTTAAACAGTCTGAAATGTATGTAAAATCTGACAGAAGTTAGACTCACTACCCTGAGAAATGATTGCAGCAGTTTTTTTTCTGTTACCGGTTAGAACTGGAATAAGTCTGAGGTTACCTTTGGAGTAGTCACGAGGAACATTACTATTATAGCAGAGATCTTGCAGGTATCAGTGACAGCTCTTCAGTGCATAGTTGTCCCTGCTGATGTTCAGAGGACGTGCTGTGTTTTGTTGCTGCCTCCTCTGTGGTGCTCTCTCAGCACCAGTTCCTCCTTTTTTCTGAGAAAAATAGTGTCGGGTTCCACATTTTTGGAAAGGCACTTTAAGACAGTGTTGGTATAAAAAATAAAAATAAATCTGAATTAAACTGAATTCATTTAGCCAATTGCAAGTGCTGCAGCTTTTTAAAAATTTCCTCTGAATTTAGTGTCCCCAGTGCTGGCACTATGCCTAGCACAACTCTTGGCTTTGCATTTCACATTCTGCTGATCTTGATTGGCAGGTCTTCGTACTTCCTGAGCTTCCTTGTCTCTTTCAGCAAGATGTGTTATGTGGAAAGGCTGTATCAGTCTCCTCTTCTTCTTGTGCGGCACTTTGACAGGATGGTATTGTCTGTAGGTCACTCTGGGCAAATCTGTAGGTGTTCTCAGATCAGTGACATTTTTTGCCTGCTTTTATGTAATCTTTTATGTGATGTTGGCTGGCTGCTCCAGGATGTTCCTCTAGCACCTAGTGTTGAGTGTCTTTCCCTGAAACATTCTCTATCCCTCTCTGGAGACCAGATCTGCACAGGAATCCCATGTGTGCTTCTTTGTTGGCTGTTAAATCTTTCTTGCTCTATGTAGGATGTACACTGTTTCTTGATGTTCTGAGCAGACATCTTCACCATCAAATATTTCTTGTCGATAGTCTTTGCTTCTAAACTAGCTTAGGCTGATGAAACTTGAATTGATACCGGACTCTAGCTTGGCTGGTTTATGTCCACTGTCTTATGTCTTGAAGTAGAGTTGATTCTTCTGAGTGTCAGGAACTTAAATGTCTTGCGGTTTATCTTTCTAACGTTCACTTAACCTGCAATTTCTGAAACTGTTGATAACTGTCTTTGTTTGGTGGTGATAGTACTGTTTTTGCAGTCTCGTCCTTCATCTGAAAATGACAGAGGACCACCCTGCCACCCAACAGCCAAGAGCTCTGTCTGACCATAGCTGATGTTAGGAAACCTCTCGTCTGCCAGTCCAGACAACATTCCTGGCCGTGTGCTCAGACGATGTGTAGACCAGCTGGCATTTGTTCTCACAGTCATCTCTCTGGATAGATACAGTGATGTCATGCTTGATTAACTGAGAATTGCAGTACGCTGTGACAGTGGGGCCAGTGGAGTCTTGCAATTTATCAATCTCTAAGCATTCTGAGTAGTAGTTGGCCATTACTGGGTAAAAGTGAATACATCAAGGGAGATTAGGAATCTGATGGGGCATAAGGGTTTCTTTGGACTTATTTACAATGAACTGCAAATGCTTTGATGGCTTCTTGACAAAAGCTTTGAAGTCTTCTGTTATGCCTAGTTAGTATTCTGTTGCCCTTGAAGACCACTATCAACTTTCAGATCCTCTTTGAATGTCCAGAATGGATGCAGTGTTTGATTCGTTAAGGGTTTTTGTTTCACAATTTGTGTACGAAGGGCACATGTGGTCCTGTTTTGTGGTTGCTCTGATGGTTGCTCTGATTGTCCTTGTTGTGAAATTGGAAGCTCTGCTTCGATTTCCTTGTTCACTTGATGAATCATCTAAATCCTTTGTGTTATTTATGGCTAGAGTTTGAACCTGTGTGTATGTTGTGTCAGGAAGCGTATTTCTTGACAAAAAATCTTTTAGATGAAGATTTATCTTCATCTTTTAGATGAAGATATTATACCAAAAGTTTATATCACTTGAGATGTAAAAACATTCTTTGCAGGCAGTGGGGAGCTGTAAGGATTGCTTTCCTGAAGATCACTTCCGGTTTGTGGTCACTGTGTACAGACAGGTGGTCTCTGCCATGTAGATGTTGAGCAAATTTGTCACAAGCAAACTCGATCGTCAAGCATTCTTTTTTGGTCTGTGAATATCTCTGTTCTGTGCATGTGAGGCTTATGCCACAGGTTGACCCTTCTGAAAGAGAACTGCTCCAAGGCCACTGTCACTTGCATCACACTAGAATGAGGCTTCCTTGTTTACATAATAAAACTTTAGCACAGGATGATGTCACATTTAGAGCTTTCTGTTGATGTGGCAGCCACACCCATCCAACATCTTTATCCATCCACATTTGACAGTACGAGGATAATAGTGCCTTGTTTAATATGCTGGGATCTATACAGTTGCAAAGCCTTACTGGTTTTACTGCCATGTTGCTGATTCATAGAGTGTGTTTGGTGATCTTTTGGGTGATGTTTTGTTTCCATAGCTTCTACAACATTAATAACATTGGCTTTCAGAGGAACTGGAATGCTGCATGGTAGATGCTGTAAGTAAAGTGGCCCTAAAACCATGCATGAACACACCACAGCCCACAATGTAAACAATGTGAAATTCTTTCTCTACAGCGCCCATGGAGCAACATGAGGGGGAGCAGTATGTGGGGAGGGTACAGTGCACACGGGTACCTCAGGGATGCCAGGGCAGTCCAGGGATTCAAACCCTGATCACAGGGTCAACTCCCTAACCACCAGGCCGCCATCTGTGATGGTGCAATTTCAAGATTTATTTCCAATCTAAGCTCACTGGGCAGGCTACCAGCTTTTTCAATCACATCCATTTACTCTGTAATGCTGTCTTCTGATGCTGAGGAACAGAGTGTGCTTTGCTGCTCTTCCATCTGATGTATGACATAGGTCTCATGTGTCAACAGGAGTGGTGTCTGGGAACGCTGTATGACTTGAAACATCAAATCATATGTTTGACCATCATGTTCTGCTTTGAGGTTACACTCTTCTACTGGCTTAATGAGTGCTCCATAACATGGCCTTACTTAGTTGCAATGCGTGATTGCCCTAGTTGACATTTGACAGCATGACTGGGTTCATACATCAGACATACACACCATTCCCTGGACTTATCTCACACATTTGATATGAGATATATATCAATGTTCATCTGTTGTGTCCTTATCTTTGATCATCTTGACATAATTTGATGTGGTTTCTTGCAGAATTTGACAAAGTGGCTTCTTTTCTCACATGCTTTACATATGATCCCACATCCTTGCATGCGGAGCCACAGTATTGGCATAATGGACTGTTTGATTGGCGTTCCCTGCTTTTGTATTGCCTGGCTTCATGTCTCTCATGTTGCTTACGTTTCTGAGTTGCTTTCTTGTTTGGATGTTTTTTGCCAGAGCAGAACAGGAAGCAAGTTTTACAGACGTTCTTTTAACAAATGGATCAATAGTCAAATCAGTCACCATAAATATATAATTCCTAAAAGAATACACTTGTTAATCCTCAACTTTTTCTTTGTGATCATTTTAAATCTTGTAGACCTACGATAAAATGTGTATGGAGCACAAAATGTTTGAATACTGTGTTGTCTTGAAGAATGTAAAGATGAAGAATGTGAAGAAAATTTGCTTATATGTTTCATTTTCATTGATTTTCAAAGCTTCTATTGTTTCATGCCTGGGGAAAAATCCCTAAATGGATTTGGAATTATTACATTACACTACATTAGATACATTTGGCAGACACTTTATCCAAAGTGACTTACAATATGAGGAAACACTTATGTTTCAGGACAGTGTAAGAGCCAGAGGAGAGTTCTAAGTGCTAAAATCTTTATGTAAGAGTAGTGCAAGAATGAAAACTCATTTCATTTTAACCATTGTAAATAGGGGACATTAATGGATACAGTAATTGGAGTATGCATGGAGGTATAGACGCTTCAAAGGTTACACAGAAAAGCAAACCACATTTGAAGACTGCAAGTTGCGGGGAGATGCATGTGCTAAATAGCTTTATAAGGGGTAATCTAAGACTCACAAACCCAAAGCAGGGGCCATAGCACAGGCAGACAGGTATGCAAAGGGATGATTCATAAACCAAAATCACAGGACACCAGACAGAAAAGTATAATGGTAACATAGGTGAGTTTCCCCAGTGTAAATAAGAGGTATTCTTTTCTACAAGAAACCATTACAAAGGTTCCTCTCCACCATAAATACTTCAGGTTTTCTTCTTCACTAATGCTTACTCTGTGATGAATCCATGTAAAAATGTTATAAAAGTTGTTAAACTGCCCTCATACAGTAGTTCTCTTAGCAGGTATTACTTATTCCAATGCAAAGGCAAATTCTACCTGCCCCGCGAGTTCACCTTGGTCATCACCACAGCAGTATACATCCCACAAGTTGAACAAGTTCTTCGCCCGTTTCAAGGCTAGCCAGGCGGCTAGTGCTAACTACAGCCTGACAACAGAGGACAGTGATGTTATCAGCAAGGAACGCGTGATCAGCATCACGGAGCACAATGTCCGAGCGGTGCTGAGGAGAGTGAACACCAGGAAAGCAGTGGGACCAGATGGCATCACCAGCCATCCGCTGCATTGCTGTGTTGACCAGCTAGCAGGGGTGTTCACTGCCATCTTCAGCGAGTCCCTGGCAAAGACCCACTCGCCCAACAGATCCACAGAGAACACCATCTCCCATGTCCTGCACACCACTCTCAGCCACGTGGACAAGAAACAGGGTAACTATGTGAGATTGCTATTTGTAGGCTACAGTTCAGCGTTCAACACAATAGTGCCAGGTAGACTGTTCACAAAGCTGAGGGATCTAGGACTCAACAGCCATGTGTGTGCATGGTTGCTGGACTTTCTCACTGGTAGATCTCAGACGGTAAGGGTGGGTAGGTGTGTCTCTGACAGCATCACCACCAATACTGGAGCACCGCAGGGGTGTGTACTCTCGCCACTGCTGTACTCCCTCTACACTTTTGACTGTGTGGCCACTCATGGCTCCAACACCATTGTAAAGTTTGCTGATAACACAGTGGTATTGGGCCTCATCTCCAACAACGATGAGACGGCCTACATGGACGAGGTGAAGAACCTGGCAGTGTGGTGTCAGAACAGCCACCTCCAGCTGAACGTCGGAAAGACCAAAGAGCTGGTGGTGGACTTCAGAAGGAGACAGCAGCAAAACTACAAGCCCCTCATGATCAAAGGAGCTCCAGTGGAGAGGGGTGCTGTCCTTCAAGTGTCTCGGTGTCCACATCTCTTCAGATCTGACATGGACTGCTCACATCCAGGTCTAGTCCAAAAAGGCTAGGCAGTGCCTGTACCATCTCCGACAACTGAGGAAGTTCGGGGTCTCCAGTGTTCCTCAGGACTTTTTATTCAGGCGCTGTGGAGAGCGTCCTCACACAGAACATCACATCCTGGTATGGGAATAGCTGTGTTCAGGACCGAAAAGCCCTTCAGAGAGTGATCCGCGCAGCAGAACGCTGCTGCAGGTCTGTTCTCCCTTCCCTACAGGGCATTTACACCAGGAAATGTTGGTACAGAGCAGTTGTTAAAGGACTCATCCCACCCCAGTAACGGACTGTTTCAACTTCTGCAATCAGGCAGAAAGTTCCGCAACATCAGAGCCAAAACAGGGAGAATCAAGAGGAGCTTCTATCCTCAGGCCATTTGAGTCCTGAATCAGAACATGCTCCCACTCCCCTCATAGCATCACCATAGTATTACCATAAAGGGACTGTAACAGGACCTCATATCATATTCATTGTCATGTTCCAGAACATTCACTGTCATATTTCACATCATATTGGCTGGATTATTACATCACCCGCTGCTACACTGTACATGCTGCTTATTACTCTGATCAGTCTGTTTACATTACTCTGGTCACTGTTTTAAATTGTTTATAATGTTTGTATTGTTTACATTACTCTGATCACTCTGTTTACATTACACTGTTCACATTACTCTGTTCACTCTATTTATATTACATGTCTTTACTCTGGTCACTCTGTTAAATTACTCTGTTTCAGAAAATTCCAGATTTTTAATTTAAAAACAATTTAAATTGTTTATAATGTTTGCTTAGTCAAAAAGGAACAGTTCGGGATACATTTCACCGTGTGTTGTACTTGTATGACTATGCATGTGATACATGTAAAGGGTACCCATAACAGAAATAGATTTTTTTTGGCAGATTAAATAGTAATTTCTATGATTAATAGCAGGCTTGTTTCAAGAAAACTGCCAGTCGTATTTTTCATTCAGTGGAAATTTGCAGAGGAAAATGGCCTCTGTCAGTGTCTCCCAGCATTCCTTGACCAGTGGCTTACATATTCATTGATATGCATAATGTAGTGTGACTGACCATTCTTTCTGACCCCCCCTTCCCAACTCAAACAATATTGTGCCACCACTGCCTCACAGCCTTTCAGGGGATGATACTCCTGAATTAGCATGTACTCAGCATAGAGCACGAGGGACGAATTAAATGTGTTTCACAGATGATTAAAGCTGCCAGAAATCATAAACTCACATTTTTACTAAAGCTTCTTAATGACATATTTTGGACATTACAGACATGTAATTCATTCTGAGATCAGAGCTTTTAGCCTTAAATTTACGGAAAAAAGTAACCTGATTTAATTAAACTTGACTCAAAACTCAATAACCTGAGTTCTAACAGACGATTAACAGAGCAATAATTCATGTTAACTTCTGTCAGCTTATTATTTGAAGTGAAATACACAGCCACAACCTGAAAACCACTGACAGGTCAAGTGAGTAACATTGTTTATCTTATCAATAGCACCTGTCAAGTGATCGGGATATATTAATCAGCAAGTGAAAAGTCCATTTTTGAAGAAGATGTGTAGGAAGCCAGAGACATAGACAAGTGTAGGCATCTGAGTGACTTTGAAAAGTCAGAGCTGAGTCGGAGCATCTCCAAAATAGCAGGAGTGTTTGTGGAGTGTTAGTACCAAGCAAAAATAGTTTAAGGAAGGATATAGTGTTATGGTGACAGGGTCATGGTGGCTCAAGGCTCTAGGGAGAGTACACAATATTAATATTATGCAGATGGATTTAATGTTATGGCTGCTCAGTGTAAAGGAATCAAGTGAGAAGACTGATCTTTCATTAAGATCTTCAAAACTGAAATGTAATAAACATGCCATGTAACAGCACAGAGGCAAGGGGATGGTGGCCTATTAGGTAGGATACTTGCCTCTATACCAAAAGGTCATAGGTTTGAATCCTACATTCAGCATACCACCGCTTAAGACATTAACCCCAAGCTGCTCCGGGGAGACTGCCCCCTGTATTTAGGGTAGTTGGATAAAAGCACCTGCTAAATGCTGTAACTGTGAGGGAAATAAAGAGGCTCAAAGAGACAAACAGGGCTCGAGGAGCAGATCTGATCACATACTAACCAGGAGCCTGTGCATTTGAATAACTTATTTATAAGTTGTTGCTTATTTAAGAAAGATGACTGAAGTGGACAGACAGCATTTAAGAATTTTGTGCCAATTGTTAGATTCTTTTGAGGAATTTATTAATGCTGTTGCGAAACTTATGACATGAACACAGATTCACCTATTAAACCATTAATAAACTGGTTAAGGCCCTGAATTGTAGAACATATTTTTTGCTCTTCATTTGCACCAGAGCTACCAAAAAAAAAGGCTTCTCAGTGGTGCTTGGCTTGGATGTTCAGTCTGGAGATAAAACTGTTTAGAACCTTTTTGACACCTTCAAAGAACATAGCTGTCATTATTCATGCATTTAAGTGCTAAATTATTAAGAAAAATATAATTTACTAATTTTGTAACATAAACATGAACGTAAATTCAGCTACATTTTCATATAAAATATAACTGTGTGTTCTCTGCTTTGTGTTGAGACAACCAGGGGCGTCAGAAGCATTTTTAATGTGAGGGGGACGCATCAGTCTACGCGGTCTGGGCATGGGGCGGGGTTTGTGGTGGGGCGGGGTTTGGGTGGGGGTGAGGTTACTGCGTGCGTGCAAAGTCGTCCTTTTAGGCAGTGGGGTTGTTTGGAAACCACTGTTGAATCTTGAATCTTGAATCTTTCGCGAAAGAATCCACTCCACTTAATCGATAGGAGAACACACACACCACTG
>JBBIGA010175710.1:0-16080 GCA_037576975.1 Alestes dentex
TGCAAAAAGAATTTTGAAAATCGGACATACGGTTCAAATTTGCTGAGGCTCAACGCAAAAGTGCTTGTTATAGCGCCCCCTATTGGCCAATTTGGCTGACTCTGTGCGCCTGAGTAGTGGGAGGGAGTACTACCTAACCACCAAGTTTCTACGACTTACGGTTCGGGCTGCACAACGCGTTTTAAGGCAGAAAAATAATAACAATCCGCACAAAAACAATAGGTTCCTTGCAGTTACACTGCATGGACCCTAATAAAAATCAGCACAGATACAATAGGGATCCTGCGCACTGCGTGCTTGGACCCCTAATAATAAAAATCCTCATAGATACAATAGGGATCCTTCGCACTGCGTGCTTTGACCCCTAATAATACAACTTAAGAAGAAAAATAGTGTGAATTCATGAGTGACTTGGAGGCAACTCGAATTGTGAAACAGAGGTTTTTGGGTAGTTAATTCCATAATTTGTGGGACTAAAAAAAGGTGGAGCTAATAAAGGTGTATCTTCATTTGGGTGCAGCATCACTGAAGGCTCTACCTATCATAGAGTATAGTCTGTATTTGGTTATTGTAAGTAAACAAGAGTCCGCTGACCTTAACGCGAGGGACGTGGTGTGGAGCTGTAGCAGGTCTCGCATATAAAGAAGGAGCGTGGACTGTCCATATACTTTTGGACATGTAATCTTTGGTTGAATGCTAGGTTGGAAAAGAAGAGGGCGATCGTATGACTTTCTCTCCCCGTATGGTTACTGAGTCTTAGAAGAAGACGAATAAGCGTGACTCGTGCGCCCCGCGCGGCTGCTGGTCCTTTCCTGCCCGTTGTCGTCGCACTGGCTGTGTTAATCTCACAGGGCAGCGACAACATGCCATCAGTAATTTTCCCAGACAGTGACAACGTTACCCACATGACCTCCCTGGGTGAGGGAATGGAGAGCATTAAAGAAACCAAAGTAAGTTCAAAAACTTCTTTAGAAGCTTTTATCTAGCTAGCTCTTGTCTAGCTACTCAGTTCACGGCAAGGACCCGAACTAGCAGTGTTCGATTCGGGAATGATTAATTCCGTTGAATCGGCTCTTTTAAGTTACTGTGAAAGAAAGTATTTTAACGAACTGTTCAAAATAATCAGTTCGATGCAGTGACCCGAACAACAACTTTAGTCAGAACAGATTTAGCGTAGCTAAGCTAGCAGGGATGTCCGAACCAATCTTTCCCAAGCTGGAAATACTTATACTACGGTATAAATAAAAGCCCCATTACTGTGTTGTGCTGAATTTACGTGAATGGCCTTTCGTTTAGTCCAGATACGGCAATCCTGTTCTGCTCATAAATTGTTTTAAATGGGAAACCAGTAGCGTTAGCGCTCTATAAAGCGAGAGCAGCACGTGTTGTGGAAACACACACGTGACGGCACTTCTCTTCAGAGAAGGGGTGGCTTAATAAGGCCAAAAAACTGCTTAAGCACAAAGGTAATCCAGCGCCGGCACTGTACAAAGGACCCATAGTAATGAAATGCAGGCGGATTTTCTTCTCTTTTTCCAAATAGAGTTTGACATAGTCTATAATCGTGGCTATACAAAGATATGTTTTGTAATTGGCAGCCGACGTATTTACATACATGTGTATTCATCCTGCAGCAGTTTAGCACAACCCACTCTCACTGACACAATACCAGACAGAATGGGGCATATTATATATATACCATTTTTAAACCAGTAACAGTTAGTACTCGGTACAATTTCAAGAAATAAAGAGTTTTGAGGGCAAATGGCAAAGATGAGTCATGTATGTTTTAAATCCACACAGTTGTCACAATAAGCCCTCAAAAGAAATATCTTATAAGAACTGTGTAGAGTATGGGCCCTGTTGGATATGAGGCAAGTTGCACATTTTAGCATTTACATTTCTGAAAAGTATTCTGATAGTGTTATTATTAAAAATATCTTTATCTATAGAGCTTTTTCCTTCATATTTCTGTCCAGATTGCTTTGTTTATTGGTTTTCTTCTATTACAGTTACTGTTAACAGTAGCTGTCTTCAAACGACTTTTAAGAATGTGCACTGAACATTACTGCCTGATACTAAGTGGAACTGGTTTTACATTTTAAAAACATAATAATGGTAGGTGGCCTTTTCTGTCTTACATGGAGGGTGTTTGCAGAAGGTCTGTATCGTAAGAGATAACCAGTGCAGGTAACCAGTGCAGTTTTATCAAAAGGATGTAACGAGCTTTTGTTTTATGGCAGCAACTCTTTGCAAATGACAGATACATTTCATTGTACTGAAAAGTTTAGCACAGAGTTGCATGGCTCTGGGCCAGAGTACCCGACTTAACTAAACGTGCAGTTAAGTAAACCTGCAGTTGATGTTTGAGTTGAAATAGGTGTGTTAAGCATGGAAATCGTCAAACTGTGCTGGACATCAGCCCCCAGCACACAACTGTGCACTTACGGTTTAGCAGAAAAAGGAAAAAAAATACTGTTTTGTTAAATCCTCAGAAAACTAAGGATAAGATCAAGAAAAAGAAGATGGCTGCAGAAGAGGCTGAAGCGTGTGATCCACCAGCTCCCAAAAAGATAAAAAAGACAAAGATGGACACAGCCAGTGAGAGTTTTCAGAAGTCTCCGGATCTTAATGGGAACCTAAAAAAAGTTAAAGTGAAGAACACTCACTCCAGTGATGAACTCATGAATTCAGCCAGTGACCAGTCCAGTGAAGTAAGCACTCTGAGCATTCACCACTCTCTCAACAAGGATTTGTTTTGTCAGTTTAACATAGTCTTATGTTTTGTTTATTGTTCTTGTCTATGATTATTATTATTCTTATTATTGTTATTATTATCTCAGTGTTTCTTACCTTTGTGTTCTCCTTTGGAATTATGAAACAGAAGAAGATGAAAAAGAAACTTGTGAATGCGGGGGACACAGGAATGAATGGAACAGCAGTGGTCAATTTAAAATGTAAAAAGTCCCAAGCACAGCTCAACGGACATTCCCTAGATGCCATTCCAGCCCGGTCCAACGAGGACTTCAGTAGTGACAGTGAAAAGGAGATGGTAAGATTGTTAATGTGAAGGCCTTATTAATTATGAAGCACAATCACTGACCTTGCTTGTAGCTCACTTACTCATTTATGTTTAGAGGTTGAACTTCTCCACAATGGAATTAGAAATCAGTGGTTTCATTGCTTCATAAAAGCAGTGCTTTGCATCATTGACACATGTTTTTATTTAAGTAAACCAACTAATAAATAAATATTTTAGAGTGCTGTTCTATATAGGCATTTATTTAGGCTACAAAACATGGTTGTTTTCTACACATTACTGAGTGTGCCTTCATCTTCCCCAGGAAACTCCAGAACAAAAAGAAGGAGCCTTCTCAAATTTCAAAATTTCATCAGACACAATCAAGCTTCTTCGAGGTATGAACAGCCACTGTTTTTTTGCGTTACTTGTGTGCACATTACATTTAAGCCCCTGCCTGTAACTGTGGTCTGTACTTTTTTTTTGGTCTGTCTGCAGCGCGTGGGGTTACATATCTGTTTGACATCCAAGTGAAGACCTTCAACCCTGTGTATGATGGGAAGGATGTGATTGGCCAAGCCCGAACTGGTACAGGAAAAACGTTTTCTTTTGCCATCCCTCTGGTGGAGAAACTGCAGTCAGGTCCTGAGGACAAGAGGAGAGGGAGACCCCCGAAGGCAAGTTTTTTTTTTAAAGCTGATGATGCCACCTGCAAGTTAAAAAATTACTACATCCTGTAGAGGTGCCACTGTTGCCTGTAGAACAAAGAATAATAATTTCAAGTTATTTATTTGATTTTTAAAAAATGCCTAGCTAGCTGGTTAATGCAAAAGGAAGCCATATAGCTAACATTAGTGCCAGGACACTAATTATTAAGTCTCTTTATATTACTGTTCTTTATTAAAACAGGAAGAGGTTCCCAATAGCTGAATGATGTGGTCACAGAACTGAATTCTGTGTAATATGACATATTACATACTTGGCAAGCTTGCCACACTAGGAATCATTGGGCAAGACTGTGAAGACTACATTTTTGTACATTTGTAGTTTTAATGTGATTTACTTGACTGTTACAACCAAATAGGTATTGGTTCTTGCTCCTACCCGAGAGCTGGCGATTCAGGTGGCCAAAGACTTCAAGGACATCACAAAAAAGCTCTCCGTTGTCTGTTTCTATGGTGGGAGTTCTTACAACCCGCAAGGTATGCATAGAATTTTAAAGAAGTTTAATGGCTAACTATATAAGGGATGTGTTATTACAAGAGCTGTCCACATACGTTTGGTCATATAATTCTCATGTAGCACTATAAACATTAGACATTTTCAGAGTTCATGGACTGCAGTGAACTTTCTGTTCTTGTGACTGTGCAACATTCCACACTTACCACCTGTGTGACAGACACAAATATTTAAATAGCTTGTCTCATTATTATTGAATCCTGCAATTATTTTCTAGGCTTATTCTATTATATTACTCTTTAGGCACATTTACTGATATTTCATCATCCTTTATTCTGTGCTTGATATTTTTTTAACTTGAGCAATATTCCTGCAACAGTGGATGCAATTCGCAGTGGCATTGACGTTCTGGTGGGCACCCCTGGGCGAATTAAGGATCATCTCCAGAACAACAAGCTGGATCTTTCCCAGCTTAAACATGTTGTTCTGGATGAAGTAGACCAAATGCTGGATATGGGCTTTGCTGAACAAGTGGAGGAGATTCTCTCTGCTTCATATACAAAAGGTAAACTAGTTTTTGTAGACCAGGACAGTAAAATGAAGTGCAGCACGAATAGCTTGCAGTCTTGCATGTTTGGTTAGAACACACACACAGAAAAGGCAATTTTCCATGAATAAGCTCACAACTCTGCATCCAGTTGTGAGCTTATTCATGCTCGTTTTTATCCTTTTGACCCTTTTGAATGTCTTCTTAATGATCTAGCTGCAGGTCCTTATTGCCACATTCTGCTTCAGTGTCATAGTGGGAATCTGGTGGAAACTTGGCTGACTATTGCATTCACCTTGTATGCAAAAAAAATTGCCAATCATGCAATTAATTATTAGATTCTAACAACGGTTCATTATTTACTTTCCGCTTATCATGATTTACCGTGTAGTATTTTTTAGCCTGAAGTATATGTCAGAGTTTGTCGACATATCCAGTGTTTTCTGAAAGGCTTTACACTTTTTACACACAATTTGATTGCATGAGCTCAGGTTCAGATACTGATGTTAGTTCTAGATTACAAATTCCTGTACTTGGAAAATAACACAAAAACCAAAACCATAAAACTAAAATCACATGTATAGTAAAGCCAGTGGGCGTATGCTTTAGGTAATCAATCGAATGCTAGTGATGTGAACGATGGAGGTTAAGAATTTTCCATCAGGGAGCTGCAGATTTAACAGATAACACTGACTTAACTTGTGTTGTTCCAGGTGCCGAAAGCAACCCCCAGACTCTGCTTTTCTCTGCCACGTGCCCTCAGTGGGTTTACGAAGTGGCCAAAAAATACATGTGCTCCCAATGTGTTCATGTGGACCTCATAGGCAAAAAAACTCAAAAGGCAGCCACTACAGTAGAGGTAAGTGTTTATGCTGATGCGATTGGACATGAATATTAAGATTTACCATCTCAGTGCACAGGTTTTTTTGTTTTCTTCAGCACTTTTGTTTTCTTCAGACTGTCATAAAGCAGTGGGCATAAGCCATTTTCCCTCTTTCAGAAGTGTTAATGTTCTATGTTAGGTCATTATAATACAGTTGTTTAGTCTTCCTAAACTTCTGAGGAATTGCCAAGCCCATGCAGATGAACTGACAATCTGTGGCTGTTTCCTTAAATGATACCTGGTCCAACCAGATGTCATTGAAGAATGAGGATGTGTGGGGGTGGCGAAGTGGGGTTATCTTTTTCTCAGGAATCGCTAGATCACACATTTGGCATTGTGTCAGTTAAATGGTAACCCACACATCACTTTGTGTCATAGTGTTGATTGATTTTTGTGGTGATGTTTTTTCAATGCCTTTCCTTTGAAGTCTGTGGTGTTTTTGTTCTTACTAAATAGGGGCTTGAATTTAGTTTGAGAGGTTTTGCTATGTTCTCTACAAATGGAGCTCACTACATCTGAGACTTTTTTCTTGCAAAATTAAAAAAATCCCAATTCATTAAGTACAGCTCATCAATCATCTGCTCCTACACCAAGGAAAAAATGCAGTAATGCATGCCTGTTTGTCTTTTATTGCCAAATAAATGTTTTCTGTTTCTGAAAGGGCAATTAAGGCTGTCTCCTTCAAAGTTTTCACTTCTTCAATGTTTCATAGCACCTGGCCATAGCGTGTCACTGGTCTCAGAGGGCAGCCGTCATCGGTGATGTAGTTCAGGTCTACAGTGGCAGCCATGGTCGCACTATCGTCTTCTGTGAGACCAAAAAGGAAGCTCATGAGCTTTCTATGAACCCCTCCATCAAACAGGTCCATTAGTAATGTCACTTTCTGTTTTTTTCCTTCAGTTTTAGCATATTGGATTTGTCAGACATTGTTCACAAATTACTTTCTTTACTGTGCAGAGTACCCAGTCCTTGCATGGAGACATTCCTCAGAAACAGAGAGAGATGACTCTGAAAGGCTTCAGGAATGGCACCTTTGAGGTCTTGGTGGCCACCAACGTGGCCGCTCGGGGCCTGGACATCCCAGAAGTTGATCTGGTTGTACAGTGTTCACCTCCCAAGGTGAGAATACGTGCAGTTTTGTTTGTTCTTAATAGAAAGTTCAGGACATACTTAAAATGAACGAAATGCCATAATGCATATGCCCCATACCTTGAGATATGTTTTAATTTGACATCGTTAAAGTCTGACCTGCATTTCTTAGGTTAAAATTGTTTTGTTAATGTGAATGCCTTCATTTATTAAGCAGAAATAAAAAGCCCAAAGCAAACATTAAAATATAGTAATTTGGCGTATTTTTTTTAAAAGTAGGTTTAATTTGTTGTTTATAGAGTCTTGTAACGTTTGCACTTCTGTTTAATTATTTTTGTTTGTCTTCAGGATGTCGAGTCGTATATTCACCGCTCTGGGCGAACTGGCAGAGCTGGAAGAACGGGTATCTGTATCTGTTTCTATCAGCGAAAAGAGGAGGACCAACTTCGATATGTGGAGCAGAAAGCTGTAAGTCTCCAGCAGCCATTGCTCTCTTTAATCGGAATCTCATCTTACTCACAAGACTTTAAACATGCATTCTTTTTTTTGTCTACTAGTGTATTACCTTCAAGCGTGTTGGTGTCCCAACTGCTAATGACATCATCAAATCCTCCAGTAAAGATGCTGTCAGGTGATCTTACAAACAACCTCATCGAATTAGAGCAGGAGTTGCCATTATTGCACAAAAACAAACCACATAAAGCAGTGTATCCTCAGGCAACTAAATGGAACCATTAGAGAACGCTCAGTTAATATCTTTACTAAATTTCATTTATGGAATACAGGGGGTCCTCGAGTTACAACGCTGTTGACATACGACCTTTCGAGTTTACAACACTCACTCTCGCTTGACTTTACGCGGTTAGCCTCATACTTACGGACAATGTGGGTGAACTAGATTCGTTGCGCACGGTGGAAGAATACGCAGTGGCGCAGTGTGTGAGTGTGGGAGTTTACCTTTTCCTTTTCTGTGTCTTAGTTGTGTTTTTATGATTTTACAACTGTGTAAAGAGTATGTGACTAGGGTGTGTTTCGACTTGCACCGAAATTAAGGTTACATCACTGTCGAAGGAACAGATCTGTGGCATAACTAGAGAACTCCCTGTACTCAGCATTTTTCAGTATCTGTAATGTGTGGTTGGTTACTATTAACTCATTTTAATTAACATTTTCCTATACATTTTCCAACTTTTAGATTTGACAAAACTCATTTAAACACATTTAAAATAGAAGTAACTGGAGAGCTGCTGAATTACACCAGTAAATCTATATGGTTATGATAGTAATTTTAGTGCGATAGAGATGTGGCAGATGGACATTAAGTTAATAAACTTGGGGTAATTCTTTAACCGACAAATCTATGACACTTGGGGTGATTCTTATAGGTACCTGGACTCTGTACCCACGGCTGCTGTGGAGCATTTCCGCTCAGCCGCTGAGAAGCTGATCAAAGAGCGAGGCGCAGTGGAGGCATTGGCGGCTGCTCTGGCTCACATATCAGGAGCCACTAGTCTGGAACAGAGGTCTCTCCTGAATTCTGACGCTGTAAGTGGGCTCTGCTACACTGCATGAATGATGGAATATACATCAAAGGCATCTACATTCTAGATTATAAAGCATATGGCAAAAAATTGTCCCTGCTGTTCTGATACGGGTTCCCACTGATTTATGATTTAAGTTAGGGTTGCGCTACTCCGGTCCTGGAGGGCCGGTGTCCAGCACAGTTTGATGGTAGTTCTCCTCAAACACATTCACTAAACCTGACAATTAACTGATGAGGTTAACCAGGTGTTTCTGAGCAGGGAAATCACAAACGTGCTGGACCACGGCCCTCCAGGACCGGAGTTGCCCATCCCTGATTTGAATGATGTCCTTTCTGGCAATTTGCTAATGTATATACATTAATAGTTGGTTTTAAGCTGTTAACTTTGTGTACATTGGCTGATATTCATTTACAGGCTATAAAGAAGTTTTAAAAAGAAATAGATAAAATATTTAAATACTTTTGTTTGTGATCAGTATTTCTTCAAAATGTGGAAATGAGCCCCCTTCATGCTTTACTCCTTCAGGGTTTTACCACTTTAGTTCTTACCTGCTCTCAGGAGATGCATAACATTGGCTTTGCCTGGAGGGGCCTAAAGGAGCAACTTGGGGATGAGATAGATGACCAGATCAGAAGAATGACATTCCTCAAAGGCCGAAAGGTGTGTTACATAGCTTTCTGACATTCAGGTGTCCGCTAATAAAAAGTTAGTTTGAGTTGGAAAATGGGTTATGAATTGTTTATTTTTTAATCTTTTTTTTTAGGGGGTCTGTTTTGATGTCCCTGCTGAGAAGGTGAAAGAAATCCAGGTATGGGGATGCTGTATATGTGGGGTGTGTGTTGCAAGAGAGCCAGATTGCAGTTGTTGCACAATTTGATACCACAAGTGAATATTAGTGGAAAAAGTCTAAAGTCATTTGTGCATCTAGACGCTATAAGAGCGTATGGGGTTCATTTGTCAAGCTGATGGAAGCTCTCACTTCAGTTTTGAAAGCCTAACCTTATTCAGCCTAGCTTCTATAAGCTTAAGTCAAGGGCCTCTAATTTCACATTTGGAGGACATAGATCAGAGTCCTTACTACTGTCAAAACAAGTCAACCTGAATTCAACTTCTCTCCTAGCTATCAAATATAACGCTGAGCTATTCTATACGTGTGGCTTTCACAGAACAAATGGCATGATGGACGCCGCTGGCAGCTAACCATTGCCACTGAACTGCCCGAGCTGGAAGAGAGCTTGCGTAACCGTGGCGACCGGGCATCTGGAGGGTTTGGCGGCAGGGGTGGAGGCCGAGGCCGAGGCCGAGGCGGATTCCGTGGTGACAGGGAAAGCTTTGTCAGTAGCAGAAGAGGAGGAGGACGAGGAAGGGGTGGAGGAAAAGGTGGTGGTCTGAAGCGAGGCTTCAGCCAAGCTTTTGACTATTGACAATCAGCCCTTACGTTTGGACTTTTGACTTCTCCTTTACTAGTGTTTGGGTGATCAACCATTGCCCTTTTGCTGGAAAGTTGCTTTCCAAACCCCGCTCAGTGAAATATCGTGATTGCTTTGCAATTGTGTGTATAAACAGCCCTATGCAAGTCCATTCTCATGAATGAGAACTCCAATTAAAGTGGTCTGAATACAATTTTATCTGTACATTTTTTTTCTTTGTCAGGTTAGTACTTTGTCAAAGAATTTGTTTTTCTGTGGTTTTGCAACATAAGTCAACTTAATTTCCAATAATAAAGTTTATTGTAAAAACCAATGAAGGGCTCATAAAGTAAGACCTGGGAAACTGAATATCAAGCTCCTTTGTGTTCTAGGAGAACCTGCTCATGCATTTCTCAAATTAGTTTAATAAAAAAGTTCAGTGCTTTGTTCGGATGAAGTTAAATCTGCTTTTCTTTTTCCTCTGTTATATGCTGTTTCACTGCAAGTCTAAACAGGGATCACCCTTTAGCTTAAACTTAAATCTGGATAGAAATTGATCTTGTCTGTAATATAACTCAGTAATCTGGAGTTAGAGTGAATTAGAGTGTTTCAGTCTAAGGTCTAAGCCCAAGGAGCTTGATACGTATAACCCAGCTTTTAAAATTCAGATAACATGGTTACATTTCCATAGCATTCAACATTTCCAGCGCTCATAATATGCAGTCCTACTTGTAGCATGCCAGCTGGTCAGGAGAAATACCAAGTAATCATTACCTCTCACAATCCAATTGTTTATGCTCGCAATAGGCTGTAGATATTCCTAGTTCTGAGTGGTGTGGGGACAGAGTGTGTCTAAGATGTCTTGCTGGTAGTCTCATGTAAACTGACTTGTGATACTGTGATTGTGATAGTCTGTCTGGAAGGGATAGCCTGGAAAATCCACTGTTTCATCTGAAATCAGACAAGTATGAAATTGTGGTTAGTATTGTTTTTTTTAAGAACCTGAAGTTTGTCAAATTACGTTCTAACAAACTGATGCAAATCTTACTGTGTCTTCACACCAGTAAATATACCAGTATAGCATCGGCTGATTTTTATTATACGTTTTCAAAGGAAGAACTAATGTTTTCAAATGGTTGTCTTACTGATAACTCTCATGTAGTGCACTTATGTTAACGTACAAAGACATTGCATCCAGGAATTTGGTGCTCTCCAGCCTCTTTCATGTTCATGTAATGGGTTCCAGTGTTCAAGGTTTTGTAGATGGTCTACTATCTGCATAGCAAAAGAAAAATGTCAAATGTACAATGCAACATTTTTCAACAGTGTGAACCCTGAGTAGTACACTCAACCCTATTGGAGAACTACGTTGCCCAAGTTAAATGTAGGTTGACAGACTTTTTTCTGAAGTTTGTAATCATACATTCTATTGAATGCATGCAAGCTTGTGAGCAGTCATCACTCAAACTATAGTGTCACAGTAACTTCAATTTCTACATTAAAGTAGCTACCACATACTTGAATTTTATTAATTTTTACTCTATTTACTTAATTGTAAACCATATGATTTCTTTTAATTGTTTTACAGAGATTCATGTTCTTTCAGCAGCCTGGAATAAGCAATGTTGGTGGATTTGAGTACTAGTGAAATGACATGTTAATTTTCTATGTGAAAATAGGTACATATTCTCTACAGAGTTCACATTTTAATGCAGTTACTGTTTGGGTTGTTAATTTAGCATATTACAAAAAAGTGATGGCATCTTTTATTATATGAAAATGTAAAGTGGCCCCTTATAATCATGCATGACCACAGCACAGCGCAAACAACTTTGTCTGCATTTAACCCATTCACCAAGATTAGCAGGGGGCTGCTACCAACGAAGGGCACCCAGGGAGCAGTGTGTGGGGACGGTACCTTGCTTGGGGGTACCTCAGTGATGACACTAGCTGTGCTGGGATTCAAACCCACAATCTTCTGATTACAGGGGCAACTTCTTAACCACTAGGCCACCAGCTGCCCCGAAAACCCAGTGCAAAAATGGACAGGGCCTTCAGTGTGGACTTTAACCATAAAGAGATACACTGGCATTTTTCACCCGAATCTCTATCTAGACCAGGGTTTTCCAAATGGGGTCCTGGAGGTCTGGTGTCCAGCACAGTTCAGTAGTTCGCCTACTCAAACACACCCACTAGCCCTAGTGATTATCAGAGAAGGAGAATCAGATATGTTTGAGTAGGTAAATCACCAAAGTGTGCTGTATATACTCAGGACCATATTTTGATACACTTGGTTGATATCACAGTCAGTTCCTCTGTACTTGGAAAACAACAGAATACCCACTAACTCAACTTCAGATGGACATTATTTGTCTCTTTGTGAACAGGCTTTTTCTTTTCTAAATACATTTAGTGCTGTTAATTACGTTCATTGATAATTAACCTGGTACTATTCTTGGACTATTCTTTTGAAATGTTCATTGCTTTAACAGCAGATTGACTTCATCAAGTAAACTACAAAGCTCTTTATAAGATGTGTCAGTGCTCTGGGGCACAAACAGATTAATTAACAGAGGTATCTTGAAGATCGGTGTAAGGAACCCTTACTTGAAATTCAGGTTTTCCCAGCGATGTGCTTAAGTCACATTTTGAACTTGCCTTTAACACAGCCTCTGTCTGCTCGTGGTCTTCCATTGTGTTTGCTTGGGTTTCTGTCGGAGAGTTAATATTAGTATTAAGTACTGTGCATTGACTCTTGGATCTCTAATTCTGCACCTGGAGGGCCAGACTTTGATACAGTTTGCAATTGATGATGATGATATATCAGTGCCATATGAAGCTTGTGTGGTGAAGTATTAATGAACAGAACTCCATTCATTTAAATGTGGCCCAAAATTTAAGTGTATTGAGGAAAAAGGGATGCACAAAAACAGAAAAAGATGAGTGCAGGGCTTGGATGAGGGGATGGATATGTGGAGGGCTATGGCTTGAGGTTTTATATAAAGTTGCACTTCGTTCAGACACTGGTTTCGTCTCCTGAAACTGCACTTATTTGAATTGGGTCAAAACAGAATAGAAGTGAATGGGGAGAAAAAGGATGAGTGATAAGCAAGGAAAAGAACATAGTGGTCATAACCGACCACGTGTCGGCAAATAATGGCCTGAGGTATCACATGAAGTTTGGTGGATTTCGCACTAATCATGTCAGGACAATCTGAAAAGTGAGCCCCATTCCTTCTCTATGGCATTTTTGCCATTTTTGTTGGCGAATAGCATCGCCACGGTAACTCAAAACGGCAACAAAAGTAATACCACACCTTGAGCTGCCGAGCCGAACATTTTGATATATGGGTTGTCTTGGTGCATGCTACAGTTCGAGCCACATTAAGTGATGGAAGAAAAATTATTAAAGAAAGAAAGAAACCGCTTAGAGGTGAAGAATAATATGGGACTGGTAGTAAAATGAATAGTCTTCGCCTCCTATTCATTTCAGTGGGCAGGTCCATAATAATGGATATTTTTAGTAGCACAATTCAAAACCTTAAGAGCACAGGACAGGTAACTTTACGGGAGAGGCAGACAGAAAGAATTTTGGAGCATTCCAAAGACCTGGGGCATATTGACTAAAAGCATGGCACTCCATATACAGGAGATGAAATGTAGAGTGTGGAGAAGAGGAAGAAATCAAGTAGAGGAGTTGGATAGTTCCCCTGTTATTACATTATTACTGTTGAGTCAACAAAGGACTGGTGTGGCTGCAGGTTTTTATTCTACAGTTGATCAGGTGAGCTTCTGGTTGTTTAGTGAGGGATGCAGATATGATTTGACACCTATTCACTATTAAACAACTGCTAGGTTAAATTGGATGTGTTTGAGAAGAGAACACCTTCCGTGACTCCTCTGTCAAAACTTGATGTTTTTGACAGAACACTATTTGTGTTCTCTCACCTTGTGTTGCAGTGCTGATTGTGGTCGAAGAGCAGGAGTAGTTTGCTGGCTGCTCTTCTTTTACTGATGGAAACGTAGAGTAGCTGTGTTTAGCGAGCACCTCAGGGACAACGCCTGGGCTGTCCTCCCTATACTTCCAGAAGGCTTCTGGAATAAGACAAAAGGGGTGGATGTTATAATGATATCGCAATGAATTACGCTCTTCTGAGAGCATCTTGTACAACAGCCTTCAACAGCATAGAGAGCGTGTTAATAACAAAAGTTAATAAAATGCATAATTACAATTTTTTTAAACTGGATGTCAAGACATCTATTTATTTTTTGCCCTTTTGCTCTTTTTTAATAATTTATATTATAATACATTTCCAAAAACGTTTTCTTTTTAACTGTTATACTAGTGTTTTGTTTTCTGTGCTGTTTCTGGCCATTCTGGCACTCCAGACAAGGTTTTTCAACTGGACATGGGGGGTGGCTTTGCTTTCCCCGAAAAGTGCTGCCCTAAGCAAACACCTGGGTTTTCAATTCCCAGAAACAACGCTGGTCATATCCATGGCAACAGAAAAACTAAATATCACGCATTTTGACGTCATTGTAATATGCATGTTTTTCTATGATGTATCCACACCTTTAATCTTGCCTGGGATTGATTTTGTATGCTGAGATCATAATCAGGTATAAAATGTGCTGTCAACAGATCTTATCAACTCAAAAGGAAATGTCCTGATTTAGCACTGTGTCTAATCGCTTCCTGAAAAAAAACAGCCTTTTAATGTTGATGCTGTTACTTGGTAACTTATCTACACATGGCACTTTGCTCACCCGTAAATCGCTCTAGAGGTGCACTGGTGTGTGGCAGTAATGCTGGCAAACCAACTCTGGGAGCTTCCGTATCCAAGCTCCTAAAAACTGCAGAAAGACAAGGCCCTATGGTAAGTCTAAAGGATATTTATATACAGGGGGTCCTTGAGTGATGACACAGATCCGTTTCTTCGACAGTGATGTAACCCGAAACACAACTAAGCCACAGAAAAAGGAGTTCGGCCACAAAGTCTGTAAGTATGAGGCTAACAGTGTAAGTCAAGTGGGTGTGGAAGTGAGTGTTATAAACTCGAAACGTCGTATGTCCAGACCATTGTAACTCGAAGACCCACTGTATTAAATAAAGCATTATTTATTTACTTACAGAAGTAACGTTGGATTGCTTAAACCTTTAGTTTAAATTAATTGACAAGACAGTTGAAGACCTGTATTTTGGAGCATTTCTGTTGTTTCATTCATGTTTGTTTTCTGTCCCAAACTGACATATCCATGCTCATATCCGTGCTCATATCCATGCTTCAATTCCTCATTAACTTTAATGAGGGCTTTGTCGACATTCTGTAAAGATTGTTCAATCTCACAATACTGGCCATGAAAGACCATGCTTAAATGAACAAATTAGCCATAAATTGTTGGGAATGCAATTTGGTATGGACTTTTCTATGACCAGAAGAAATGGTACATAAATGTTCCATATACCACAGATTGTATCGTGTTTTTCCCCTGAGGTCCACTTATGGTGGTTATAATGGCTTGTGTAGTTTTATGTTCCAAACCAAGCCACATTCATTTTTACATGCCCATTTTCTAACCTCTGTATATCCATTAGATTTAAACAGGCCATTTTTGTTTGTGTTCCTTTAAGGCCAGGATATGCTGACTGGCAGCTGTTTTGCTCCTCATTCAAAAAGTAATAGTAGTTTCTATATATGGACATTATGGACTATGGAGTGAATGGTACAGACTTTAACTGTGCTTACATCCTACATTACACTCTTTCATAAAAAAAAGGTATAATTTCTTGGTAACTACTTGCCTTTCCTTCTCTTTGGTGTTTTGTTGTTGGGGAGTAGAATGTAGACCCTGAAAGCATTGTGACCTTTCTTGATGCTTTTGTCTCTAAGCTCTCGGACATCTGGCAGCGAATTGAGAGCACAACGGAAGTTGGCCTTCCATGTCTTGGGATCAGGTTTATCTATGTCAGGTTTGTATCTCCCTTGAAGCCACAGCAGAAAACACATCAAGAGACATTTTTGTTACCAATAAGCAAAAGGAGGCACATGCAGGTATTTTACAAACACACTGAAAAGACATCTGGTAATACTGTAAATGATCATTCAAGACTCCTGAGCAGACTGCAGGACACAGCTCTGCTGAGTTTAGCATTCTACCTCATTAAACTCATTTGATAATTATCAAGGCCTTCAAGAACTGAATGAGTGTTATAAGAGGGAAACCCTAATCTCTGAAGAACTGTAACCAATAAGGCACCCAGGTTACTTTGCCTCCATAGACATAGTCAGTAGGAGAATTAACAGCTCAGATAACATTCAGAGAAAAAAAACTGAAAAGTAAAAATCATCAATGTTACGTTCTGTTCTTAAACCATCTGTGGAATTTTATGATCTGTGTGTATATATATA
>JBBIGA010175721.1:0-16080 GCA_037576975.1 Alestes dentex
TTATTATGCCCACCCAGGGTGAGTCTCTGCCTCGTGCCTGTTGACCCTGGGATAGGCTCCGGGTACCCTAGTAAGGATTAAGTGGTTACAGAAGATGAATGAATGACTGATGATGATGATGATGATGATGATGATGATGATGATGATGATAACATTAACAACAATAATAATAATAACAATAATAACAATAATAATTGTTATAATAATAATAATTATTATTATTATTAGTAGTAGTAGTAGTAGTAGTAGTAGTAGTAGTAGTAGTAGTATCGCTGAATTTGGCACCTCTTCTCCTCCTACAGAAATCAGTTGTTGTATATATATATATGGGGAGATAAAGAGGATGAGTCCCCTTAAAAGTATGTCTAGGAGAGAGAGCCTGTGATGTCACGGATAAGGAGCCTGGAAAGGGACAAAAAGCAAAAACACGCAACAGACTCATAAACAGATTTCAAGGCACTAAAGATCAGGTCAGTTGTTTAAAAAAAACGACCATTCAGTATCAGTTTGTTGTGGTTTAATTAGTCAGCCCACATGCGCTTTCAGTTGTCCTCAAGCCATAAATGGCTTGGTAGGAACTGGCAGTCAAATTCTAAAAAGAGGTTGGAAAATGGTATGAAATATTAATGTGACTGTTGTGAAACACTTGTTCTTTTGACTCAAATGTGATTTAAACACCTGAAGGGTTTGAGTGCTGCTGAGTGCTGACTTCACCATATGTGGGCTTTGGCATTATACATGCCCTCAAATATTGTCCTAAATATTCACACATAAGACACTGTTTTCCTTCAGAATACCCCCTGGTTACATTACAAAACCACATGGAATTCAGGCTCCGTAGTAGATGAGTTTTGCAAATCCAAGTGTCCTCAACCTAACACGTGGACAGAAGTGTGATGGTGAGTAATAGCACATAAAGAGTAACTACTGCTCGCACTGCACCACACTGAGTTTCTTCAGTAACAGCACGGGCTGTGTGGACTGGGGATCAGTGACTGACCTTCTATGTAAGGTCTTCCTCCACATGGCCAAGGTGGGAAAAACCCTAAACCCCCCTAAACAGAGAAAACAGATGAAACACACTGAACAATGTGCAACTTCAGCCCAATAAACAGCGGAGGAGACCAGTGTATTGGAACTAGGTTCACTACATTTATTTATTATCTCCCTCTTTCTTTCTTTCTTTCTTTCTCCAATTCTTCTCTTTTCCTCTCCTTCTTTATACACATCTTCATCACTTTGCTTCTCTCTCTGTAACTATCTCTCACTCTTAAGCGTTCTCCCCCATCTCTCTCTCACTCTCTCTTTCTCTCTCCGTCTCATTCACTACGTCTCTAAAATTTATATTCTGTGGTTTTCATTGCATTTGTTTATCTACCTGACTATCTATCTATCTATCTATCTATCTATCTATCTATCTATCTATCTATCCTCATCTAGCCTCATCCTTTGCCTCTCTTTCATTCTCTCTCTTGCTCTCTCTCTCTCTCTTTCTCTCACTTTTCTGTTTGTGGAGCACTGCAAAATAGCTTCAGGACAGCAGTGTGTGTGTGTGTGTGTGTGAATGTGTGATGTGTGTACGTGTGTATGTGTGTGTGTGTGTGTGTGTGTGTGTGTGTGTGTGTGTGAGAGAGAGAGAGAGTGAAGGAATTATAGAACTGAAGAAAAGAGAGGAGAAAAGAAAGCGAGAGAACAGCTTCACAAGGAGAAACTCATCCCAAAGCCCAGGACGTGGCTCTGCTTATTTGAGGCAATTAAATGCGCATCTTTAAAACATGGCAGCAGTTTTGGGGTGTTTTTTGTTTGTTTTTTTATTCTTAAGAGATGAATAATTCTTCATAGTAGACGGTACAAGATTCTTCATAGTAGACGGTACAAGATTTTTGCTGTCTAAACACATGCATAAAGGTAACAGAAATGTAAAGACAGCAGCACTTTCTAGAAAAAATGTGTCTCTCTAATTTTTGTGGTGCTGCTTTAATTCCTCTGTACCTGAACTTGTATAATTTGTATAACTGTGTATATGATGGCTGAAAGAGTGTGAAACTTGAAAATATAAGTGGCTAAAAAAAAGCAACAATTTAAATGAAGTTAAAAATAATTTTTTTTCCCAAAAAAGTGTATTTCTTGAACACTTCATTATGTTTGAATATTCAGTTATATAGTTCCACACGGAAATATACTGTAAAGTGTTGCTAGAATCAGGTTAATGTCAGAAATATACAGTTTAAAATTTTTCCATTGATCCTTTATTCTACATGGTCCACATTAACAAATTAAATTGTAAAAACAGTCCATTTTGAATTTGTCATGGTTGTGATGTCATATGAACGCACTTACATATGACCTCCCATTCAGCCTGTAGCTTTTATAGCCACTGTTGTTTCTGCATACAGAGTTACTGGACTGGAAGATGGGAAGGTGGAGAAAACAATTAAATGTTGTGCTGTTCCTGAGTGTTCTGGAGGAAATGGATCATTGCAGCTTTTCAAAAGATCCACATATCTGAAAGAAGCAGCTGAAGTGGGGATTTCAGTTTCAACCAAACTGCTTGTTCCATGCGTTTTTGCCTGGACAGCTTTTTGTATGAGGTACATTACAGGGCAGCCAATCAGAACAGGCATCATTTACATACATCAGTCGAAAAGGTACAGTCACAAAAATGCTCAATTTCATTCTAAAAAAAAGAGGTTGGAAAATGGTATAAAATATTAATTTGACCGTTGTGAAACACACTTCTTTTGACTCAGATGTGATTTAAACACCTGAAGGGCTTTGGCATTATATATGCTCTCAAATATTGTCCTAAATATTCACACATAAGACACTGGTTTCCTTCAAAATACTCCCTGGTTATTTTGCAAAACCACGTGGAATTCAGGCTTCATATTAGATGAATTTTGCATCCTCAACCTAACGCATGGACAGAAGCGTGATGGTGTGAAACATGAAGGGGCGCAGCACATAAAGAGTAAGGGGTTATTGCAGCTTTTTAAAAGATCCACGTATCTGAAAGAAGCAGCTAAAGTGACTTGACTGAGGATTTTAGTTACTCAAGCCACAGTAATAATAATAATAATAATAATAATAATAGTGTGAACTTGCCAGCTCTGATCAAGCCATTTATGGGTAATGACGACTGAAAGCGCATGTAGCTGCATTAATGGGCTGTTTTTTTTTTTTAAATTAAACCAAAACAAACAGTTACACACTTTTTTATATATGTAGATAACTTACCTGCGCTTTAGTGTCTTGGTCTGTTTGTGGGTCTGCTGTGTGTTTTGCTCTGCATTTTTTTCTCCATGTTTTTGTTTTCCCGTGTTTAGTCCCTTTGCAGACATGCCGCAGACTCTCTCTCCATCACAGGTTTTGAAAGCGACTCAAGCTTTCGCTCTCTCTCCCCTTCCATTACTGAGCTGACTCGACCACAAAAATCACATGGATTCAAGTTTTCCGTCGCTATGACGGATTTCTGTCAACAATGGGCACTAAAGGTCAATTGTGAGAGGCGGTATGGGCCCGCGAAACAGAGCATTTGGTATAAAAAAATTCCGTCAGATGAATTTTTTTTTTTGCTTTAATCCATGACATCGATTTTTTAAACAATCAGTACTTGGCCCCTGAACGCATGAGCATGACACCGGATGGAGAAGAAGAAGAAGAAGAAGAAGAGGAAGAAGAAGAAGAAGGAGGAGAAGAAGAAGAAGAAGGAGAAGAAGAAGAAGGAGAAGAAGAAGAAGAAGAAGAAGAAGAAGAAGAAGAAGAAAAAGAAGAAGAAGAAAAAGATACTTATTTGTCTGTGTCTGCCCTGTGATGGACTGATGATGTGTGATTCTTTTGCCCTACCCCCGTGACCCTGGTGAAGATTAATAAATACTAATAATATCAAGTACATGCCCTTTCAAGCAAGTATGGAAGACTCGTGAAGCCTTAAAGCACCACATAACATGCATCACTCACACATTGTACGTCTATAACTATGCATGCGACAAATAAAGAATCTTGGATCAAGCACTTCAGCTTAAATATATGGCTGATTGGTCAAGATGAGATGTGCTTTATATGTCTGTGCATATGTCAGTATATCATTTCCTCAAGGGAGTACATGTCATTATGTGTCTGGCTATGGAACATTTGCTTGTGAAGAGTCCTCAACCTCTGAGAAGGAGAGAGGCAGGCAAATATGAATGCTAAACCTTTTCATAATGATGTATTATTCACGAGGGGATCAAAACTTGGTTCAAGTGTGGAAAGGTCTATGCAATCTCCTGTTGGGTCGTGAGTTCTCCGAGACACTTCAAGAAATGAGCCGCCGCCCTTAATGGACGTCCAATAATCAAAGGCGATCCGAGTGGTGTCATTTTTTTTTTTTCCACTGTAAAAAAAGAGAAAGAGAAGGCCTAAGCCTAAGTTCAGCGCGCACCCATAAGTTCACCGCTTTGAAATTTCACAAAGGAATGAGTATGACTGAAGGGCACGGCGGCCTATTAAACAAATGTCAGTTCGTAAATTAAGTACAGCTAAAGCAAATGTGATTTATTAAGAGACGAAGAAAAGCCTGAAACAGCGCGTGCTGCTCTTTTGTGTTCGTCTTTCAAAGCATCAGAACCAGGGATGACAAATATCTGATCCTGAATGGAAATTATTATTCACGAGGTAATTACAAACGAGCGCCATTCAAAAACACATTCAGAATCCGCTGACGAAGAAAGTAATAATACGAGATATGTCACGGTTATGTCCTGGGTCCTTCTGTGGGGCTCTTGAGAGGTGAAAATATCGGCGTAGTCGCCGTAGGAGTAAAATTCTTGGATATTGCGATTTATTGTTTTACAGCTCGAGCAGTCTGTTAAACACAATCAGTTATGTTATGTAGTCACGTGTCTTGCCCTGCAGCTTGGGTTTAGCAAGCCTATAGCTGCAAGCAGTGTGGAGTAGGTCCGATTCCAAGTGTGTTATTTCCAAGGCTCAAAAACTGTCCAGATCTATGCGACATCTTCTCTTTATAAGCTTCCAAAAGTAGTGCTAGTTGTCTGTGCCCCGGCGCAAAGACATATGAGCCAATTAGATAACTGCAGTGTTGCGTGGTAGAGTCAAACAGTGGGGTAGAGGGGTGTGACCAGAGGCTTGGTGGCTAATCTTGGTTAACAACCGAGGGCCAGATGTGCTAAGGCTTTTCAGCTCTTTCCCCACAAAGTGATTGTCCAGAGATCCTATAAGGCAGCGGAGTGTTTCAGTCTAAAATTCCTTTGTCGCTACACTTTTGTCTCAAAAAATCAACACTAATTGCTGGCACTAGCTAGCAAGGTGTCATGCACATTAAATATTACATTTAATCGTAATACAACATCATATCTAATTTTGGCCAACTCTTAGATAACAGTTCTAAACTGGATGCATGTCTTTGAGAAAATGCGACGTGTGATTGCATGGTTGGGTTAAACTAAAACTTTACTCACAATACGGATGTGAAGCAGAACTCTTTTGATTCTCTTCAGTCAGTGAGTGGCGCTCTACCACAGTGCCACCGAGGGAGCCGTGAACTAGCTGGCTCTTACCACGCCATTTATGGTTAAGGACATCTGAGCGATGGCGTAACCGCATTCCCAGGCTGATTGTTTCTAATCCAACCACAACTAAGAGAGACACTCGTCTCTTTAATATAACTGACCCGAGCTGTAGTGTCTTGAAGTCCATGTTTGCTCCACGTTTCTTTCTCCATGTTTGTGTTTCTCAGCGTTCTGTCCCTTTCCGGACACCTGGGCCATGACGTCACATATTCTCTCTCTGAGACACATTTTAAAGGCGACTTGACCGTCCGCTCTCTCTCATCCCATACATTACAGAGCTGACCACAAAAATAATTTTTTATCAATACTCTGCCCCGGATCGACCGATCAAAAATCTGAATACACACACACTGCCTCGGATAGAAAGGGATGTTTTGAGGCTGGAATCACGCCAATATTTCGAAAACTGTAGAAGGAGAAGAGACAATTTTTTTTTGTTTTCCTTGACTGCCATTCATTTCTCTGCCTTCTGTAATCGACCTATTCCTTCTATTGACTGTAGTCTACACTGATGCAGCTCTTACATCTTCTACAACTGCTGTAGATAGGTGGATATATGAAAATGTGATGGGCTTAATCCATGTCCTTCTGATTTAGCCTTGATGATGTAATTTCCCTTCGTGGTTCAAAGCTGAAGTACCCCAGATGCCCCACATCTCACTTGAATTTGAACCTCCAAAAAAGTATGTCTGTTTTGTACAAAACAAGTGGATGAACCTAATCATGTGGTTTATGTTCCATGGACACAAACTGCATATTTAAAAACATTTGAGAGCAATAAACAGAGATATTGGAAATGCATTTGAAGATATATTATGTTCCATGTACTAGTAGCAGCCAGTTTTGTGGTGATCCAGGTGTGAATTGGCTGTAGACTCTCAAGAGCATGTTGTTGGAAGACCTCCATCAACAATGGTAGCGAATGCAGCATCTAGACAGGGGGCACAGGCCTTGAACTGTCAGAATTTCTCTAATGATTTCTATGCCATTCGTTTATTTTGCTGTTCATCAAATTCATTCATTAACACTTCTATTTGCCGGTCAGTGAACATGTCTTTCTGATTTTGTCCAAAGCTTGCAGACAGTGCCGCTATTTTACTGCACCTTTTATGCTATGCAACTCACAAACATGATACATCTACTAGGCCACCCTGAGCGCAGTTTGCATATGGCTCATGGCCTGGACAGATGTTTAATCGGTACATTAGTATAACTTTTGTATTCCCATTATGTTGGCAGTGTTTGCCAACCCCGGCCCCGGATGCTGATTGCACATCTGAGATTTTTTTTTTCCACTGATGTTAATATTTCCAAAATGTACTTTAGCTAATGTACATTTACCATAGAAAGATTATAAGACTTAGGCGATTACGCCTCCCCAGTTGGGCTGCAGAGAATTCTAAATGTGCCCTTGAGAATCTACATACACTGTATGAACAAAAATACGTAGATGGAGATGGTCCAGCCATGTCTTTATGGAGCTCGCTTTGTGTACTGGGGCACAGTCATGCTGGAACAGAAAAGGTTCTTCCAGAAACTGGGTCCACAGAGTTGAAAGCATGGCGTTGTCTAGAACGTCTTGGTCTGCTGGAGCATTAGACTGACCTTCACTGGAAGTAAGGGGCCTAGTCCAAACCCTGAAAAACAGGCGTGTCCCAATACTTTTGTCCATTTAGTGTACTTCCAGTAATACATGAATATGATTTCTCTCTCCCTATAAATGTATTCAATCAACCAATACATCACAAACTGGTGCCTGAAGTTTGCTTCTATCTTTTTCTTCATTTGTAGCTGCCAACGCACCTGAACTAACACACTAATTAAGAAGCCTTTTCTCAGGTTATGGTGGATGTGTTATAGAAGACCAGGGGCTCCTGGACCACAGTTGGAAACCCCTGCTCTAGGCGACCAAACATGATTCATTGCAAAGTACTCTTTCCGACACCTGTAGTTTTACCTCTGGCCCTGAAAGTTCAGGGATGCTCCTTCTATGACTCAGATGGGCTCCTGAGTAGCTCTACCTCTACTCCACCAGTCTGTCTGAAGATACCGTTTTGCCAGTGAGTCACTTATATTCTGTCCTCATTACTTGCATGCCAAGCTCAGATCCTCCTTTAAATCCTTTTTCACACAATATGATTCATGGAATTGGATCATGTCATTTTGAAATGTCAGGACATGTAAGTGCCACTCCAAGCCAGGCTTTTTCCGCAAGGCCGTCAGGCTTTCTCCGGTCAAGAGCCTACCAGGGGGCTGATTTCAACTGACTCTGAAGAGGCTTGGGAAAGGCCTTCACTTTGGCAACATGTTGATGCCGACAGGGCTGTACTTACAACTGAACAATTTATGATTCGCTGAAAGCATCATTATGAAACAGAAGGCTTCAGAATCAATCCAATATAACAGTATGATATAAAAACCTTTACACTATATAGAAATATGTGTTTTTAATGTACACACATACACACACATACGGAGTGGAAGTGTCTTCATTAAATGACTTGATGATATGAAATAAAACAGTTATATTGCACCAGAAAATTGCACATATTCCACATGAAAGGTCCGTGGCACGCGTCGGTCCCTAGAACACTCAATATATGTATGTGACCATGAACATCAAGCAGGTTCTTTGGTGTCTTAATTTTATAGGAATCCACTGGGGATTTTGTTTTGTACCACTACTTTTTGAAAGATCTATAATATCACTACACCACCTCCAGACACCCCCCCACCCCACACACACACACACCAACCACCACCACTTTTCAGACCAAACTGACATCACTGATTAATGCAGACACCTGCTTCTCCAGCATTGCTTCAGATATTAAGGACGTGTAGTAGGAGTAACTGTAGCTACCGCTGCTCTATAGTGTAGGCTGGACACGCAAGGATTTGACTGAATTCAACTACAAGAGCATTAGAGAAGTCAGAAACTGACGTTGGATGATTAGTTCTTGCTCCAGTCTAACCACAGAGCTCCATCGTTCCAGAGAACAGTTTTCTGATAATGTATCATTTCTGATATGACTCTGGCTGATGCAACTAGTAATATTCGCTTCCTTTGTTCCAACATCTAGTGTAAAACCTTCAGAGAGAAGTAGGGGCTGTTACTGCAGGTGTCTAAACACCTTTGGACTTGAAGAAGCACATTTAGGCAAACAGCTCATCATGTGAGAGATTTCATTTTATTCGAAGGTATTAGGATGGAGCTCCATCACTCTAGAGAACACAGTTCCACTGCCTCATAACCCGGTGCTGGAGGGCTTTATACCCATCTAACTGATGCTTGGCACTGGGCTGCTTGATCGGATCTTTATCTGCAAGATCACTACTTATGTCAATATTACTTAATATTACGACTGATTCTCTACTAAATGCAATAACTTACTCCAAACTACCACCTGTGTTGGTAGATTTCCTTTGACTGTGTTACTTATATACAGTATTTATATCCAGTATTTCTGTATGTAGCGTAGTGGATATTCATATTGATTTTTTTTTTTCTACAGATTTTATTCAGACTTTATATTTTATATTGCTCTTGTCTTTGCAGTCATTACATAAGCAGTTTCCTCCAGGATCCATAACGTTTTCTGCTTCTGATATTCTATTAGTCAGAGCTTTTCTGTGTAGATTAAAAAAAAAAACACTGTTAGCACCCAAACTTCTGTGTTGGCAATTTTTGCACCTTAAAGTAGCTAAAGTTACTCATTAAAAGTTACACTTTGATTGTACTAGAGTAGATCACTGTCACTGAAAATACAAATACATTTGTATGTGTAGATACAGAATATATCTAAACTTTCATCTCTGAAATGGCAAGTACCCTAAAAGGACAAAAGTATTGGGACGTCTGGCCATTTCACCGACTGGTACTTTAATGACATCGCATTCAGAACTTATTTAACAAATGGAAACGACTTGGGACAAAATAACAGATTTTAATGTGACGGTGGTGATAGGCAAATCATAGAAAGCTATAAACTGTTTCTTAGTTCTTGAATCGTGCCGTCTCGGAACTCTTTCCAGGAATCACAGGATAACAGTAGGTTTCCTGTGTTGGAATAAATTCAGCGGGTTGAAGCTTCGGTTTTGTTGTTTTCTGTTGTGAAATCCATGATTGTGGCTTTTGCTTTACCCTCCACGCTTCCTCCGCTCTCCTCCGAAAGATTAATGCCTAAGCAGCTTCCAAGAGGTCATTGTACCTGAGGCATAAAAATGGATTTAGCATATTCACAACTCAAAATGTGGGAGGGGTGGAGGGGCAGTGTGCCCTGCCATTGTTAAACATGGGAAATGCAGTTCTTCTAGGTAAGGAGGGTAAATACCACCTCATGTTCATTTATCACTGTCTTTCCAACAATAGGAGAGGAAATGTTTGGTTGTTTGTCATGGCGCACGAGAGAGGGTTGAGCTGTGCTCCTCGTTAGTACAGCGCATTATTCTGGGCTCCAGAGGGGAAGATAATGAACACTGACTTTAGAATATTAATGCCTTTACACATACCTATACATAATATATACATAATTCGAACGTCTCCATTAGCCTGGTTTTTTTATCCTATTAAATTAAACCATTTATTTCAGTGATTGTTAAACGTTTATATTTAAGTTCTGTGTTCGACCATTGAAAAACATCTTAAGCGAGAAAAATACAGAATGTTCAATGGAAAAATAGGAATTCTCATGTCGTCATAGAATGGGCGGAACGAGACTAATGAGACTAAGGTCACCATGTTCAAATACTAAGCATCAGTTAAGCAGGTGTAAGAAAACCCGGCATTGGATACATTAAACATTTACAGCTTAAATGAGGCCAGTGAATTTATCATTATTATTTAATCTCAAAGGGCAAAATAAGTTAATGGCTTAGAGTAAATGCAGTGCAGTCTCGTTTTAGCACGACTGGTGCCAAGGTTTCCCAGAGCTTTTTGTTGTTGTACTTATTTATTTTTCTGTTTATTTATTTATTTGTTCGTTTATTTATTTATTTATTCAGTCCTTCAACTTTTAACCAAAACATCCAAAAGCCAAACTGCCCAACTTCATTAAATTTATTCTCCAATCGCCAAACCCATATTTCCAAATATTCTACAGTCAAGCCTAGAATCCTTGTGTTATTTCTTCCTGAGATAAAGCTTTGCTTGGGATAGCTGCTGAGCTTCCGTCTGTATTGGACGGTAGTGCATTTCACCTCGTGTTATTTGGAAAATGGTTGAAGTAGCGCACAAATCTTCATGCAGCAGGTTTCTCTCCACCCTGCTCCGCGGTTAAATGAAGAAGGTGTTGATAAGCGCGCTGTATGTCGCGGACTCCCTGCCCTGTTTGGACGTCCTAAAGTAGCAGTAATCAGACATGCGGAGGCAAGGCCGCGGCACCATGGGAAAACAATTTCACTCCGTGTCACTTAATTTCACTCACCAGCCGCCCGGCCGCAAAATAAACGGCCCGCGGCAACCAAGGGGGGGAGAGTGGGGTCCCCTTCTCAGCTCAGACCGTCAGAGAGACATGCTGGAGAAGATGCTCCTGGAAACGCTTCTCTACACCACAGGGAAAACAGAAAGAGAGCGAGACAGAGCAAGCGCAGGAGAGAGAGAGAAAGATAAAGAGAGAAAGGGAGACACGGAAAATGAGAGAGATACAGCGAGAAAACAAGGAAGAAAGAATGAGAAAGAGGGGAACCAAGAGAATGGGAGAGCAGATGAGAGAAAATGCAAGAAACAGTGAGAATGAGAATGGGAGGAAAGAAAGTGAGACAAAGAAAGTGATGCAGAAGAAATTGGGGAAAGATTATTGCCTAAGCAGCTTCCAGCGAAACAGAGAAGAAGAGAGAGAAAAAAAGAGTGAGAATGAGAAAGGGGGAGAGAAAGTGAGACAAAGAAATTGGAGGTAAGTTGAGGGAGAGAAAATGGGAAATAAAAAGCGAGAGAGAGAGAGAGAGAGAGAGAGAGAGAGAGGGAGAGAAAGTGAGACAGATTGAAAGTGAATGAGAGAGCAGAAAGTGAAAGAGAGTGGATTCAAAAGAGACATTGTGTTCGAGAGAGAAAAAGAAAGAGAGAGAGGGAGAGAGAGAGATAGAGAAAGAGAGAGATAGAGAGACAGACAGAGAGAGAGAGAGAGAGAGAGAGAGAGAGAGAGAGTAAATTGAAAGAGGATGTATGTCGTGAAGTGAAATAAAGGCCCCCCGCAGCAGAGCGTGTGTGAAGGTAATTTTTGGTGTGTGTGAGACTCGCCGCGCTCTATTTTCAGCACTGGATGATGCACGTCGCCAAATGTTGGTGAAGAACTTTGATCAGATAGTTAGTCTGGAGTTCACATCCGACTGGCGTCTTCAACTTTTGCTGCCGTTCCACCTGGTGCTCAATTACAGCATCTGCGGTTCATACTTCACAGTCTCACACTCCGTCACTGTTATAGTGCCTCACTCACACACACACACACACACACACACACACACACACACACACTAAACTGTTCTGCCATAAACAAGGAAAACTTACTCCCAACTGCCACTGGAAATACCCTGTATTCATTATATACTGGCACAGTCATGCTGGAATAGAAAAGGTTCTTCCCCAAACTGGGTCCACAAAGTTGGAAGTATGGCGTTGTCCAGAATGTCTAAGTCTTATTAAGACTGCCCTTCACTTGATGATGTAAGGGTCTAACCCAAACCCTGAAAAGCAGATGTGTCCCAATACTTTTGTCCATATTAATGTCGTTGACAGGAGCAGTAACAGTAATAGTATGAGTGAATACAGTATTATACTGTTTTGTAGCAGCAGAGCCATTGTTAAGTGTGCAAAAAATGCAAAGGAAAGTAAAGAAAAAATAAGTAACAGCAATTAAAGAATAAAAAAATGTACAGTATACAAATAAATACAGGAATATAATGTGCCCATTCATTCTGTAGAGCATTTATGAGGTCAGACACTGATGTTGGACGAGAAGGCCTGGCTCACAATCTCCGTTCCAGTTCATCCCAAAGGTGCTGGATGGGGTTGAGGTCAGGACTCTGTGTGGTCCAGTCAAGTTCTTCCACACCGAACTCATCCAGCCATGTCTTTATGGAGCTCGCTTTGTTCACTGAGGCACAGTCCTGCTGGAATAGAAAAGGTTCTTCCTCAAACTGTGCCCACAAAGTTGGAAGCATGGCGTTGTCCAAAATGTCTTGGTCTGCTGAAGCGTTAAGATTGTCCTTCACTGGAAATAAGGGGCCTAGGCCAAACCCTGAAACACAGGTGTGTCCCAATACTTTTGTCCATATAGTGTATCCCTTGCAGATACAGTATTCCTTAACACATACATCTGTTTTCTATATATTTTTTCTCTCTTCTTTGTGCTTTTCCACATGTTTGCCCTTTTTCAGAGCACGTCCCTGACCTGACCTCGCCGTATATCTGTGAGACCAGACTGCTTTGTGAAGACCCTTTAACCTTGAGTGGCTCCAAACAGCCGACAACGAGGAGATAAGAACCCTTCCTCTGTCTTTGTCTGGTGGTCTCAGTCTCAACCTTGACTTGACTTCCTCCTTCAGTCTTAAAAATCTCCATCCACATGAAAAGACAAAAACGCACCAAAGTCAAGCTAAACCCAATATAACCCGAACTGTAAATCCATTTCAGCCAGTCAGAAACATGAAAAAAAACGTATTACTTGTTTTGGTAGGCTAACAAGGGTCTCATCCAAAAACGGTGCTGCTGTACGGGGGCTATATTTTTATAATATCTGTAATTCATAGTGTACCCAATTAAAGGTGTTATATTGTGTAATTCACTCTGCTATGATGAAAAACTCTGCAGGAGTAATGTACTGCACTGATAATGTAAACAAATGCGGGGTACAAATACTATAGATAAATTCTTGTCGGTTTAGTGAATAACTATCCATCCCTCCATCATCTTCAGCTTATCCGGGCTCCAGCCATGGGGGTAGCAACCTCAGCAGACGTCCCAGACCTCCCTCTCCCCAGCCACCTCCGCCAGCTCTTCCCGGGGGGTGCCAGCCGAGATGTATAATCCCTCCAGCGTGTCCTGGGTCCGCCCCGGGGCCTCCTCTTATGCCTGGAAAACCTCCCCCGGGAGGCGTCCAGGGGGCATCCTCACAAGGTGCCCCAACCACCTCAGCTGGCTCCTTTCAACCAGCGGCTCTACTCTGAGTCCCTCCCGAGTGTCCATGCTCCCGAGTGTCCATGCTCCCGAGTGTCCATGCTCCCGAGTGTCCATGCTTCCCGCCCTATTTCTAAGGGAGAGCCCGGCCCTGCGGAGAAAACGGATTTCGGCCGCTTGTGACCTCGATCTCAGAGCTCGTGACCACAGGTGAGGATGGGCACGTAGATGGACCATTAAAATCAAGAGCTTTGCCGTTTGGCTCAGCTCTCTCTTCGCCACAACAGACCGGTAAAGCGTCCGCAGAACTGCAGACGCCGCCCCATGTCCAACTCCCGATCCCCTCTACCCACACTCGTGAACAAGACCCCGACATACTTGAACTCCTCCACTTAAGGCAGAAACTCCTGTCTGACCACCTAATTGACGTGGCCGCCATATTGAATTTTATGTACGTTTCTCACGGGTCACGAAGTTTACCCAAACTTCCCCAAACTTGGTACGGACGATTTTCAGAGGAAGCTGCACAAAAGTTGACATTTTCCTTTGTACAACGGTCTGTTAATCATGGCCTGATTGATCAATAGTTTGATACCCAACTTGGTAAATAGACTCAGGACCCCATTCTGAGCAAGCATGAAGGAATTCTGGGTCATTTCACCACTAGTGGTGCTGCAAATCACGTTACATTCATGAAATCAGTTTGGCTTAATGGGAAGAAGAGTGTTTCTAGATCGTATCAACAATGCAACAGCTACACTTCATACCGTTATAGTGTAGAATTTGTACGGCTATAGTGTCTAAGTCATGCTATTTGCGTGTAATTCACACTAAAAAGGGGAATTTTAACTGTAAAAAGTCAAGCAGAACTAAAACCTTGCACGGCAGTTTTGAAAGTCAAAACACAGTTTTGAAAGTTTTTACTTTTTCACAGTGTAGTGTTTAATATCTACTCCTATATAGGTCCTGTAATTCATACTGGTAGACTCTCTAGGAGCTTTAAGTCGCCTGCACAGTGTTTCCTCGTTATGTCAATCAGTTAGCATTAGTGTTCATAATCAGACCGAGGCCTTTGCTATGGGTGGTCCCATCCTGAAGACCCCACATCCACATGATAAAAATGTTTTTTTTCCTTCCCCCATGTGTTAAGTGTCTGGTTTAACTTCCAGCAGCCGAGCGTGGCTGAGATCATCTGCAGTTAAAATATGTCAACTGCAAACTGGGGCTCAAATATGGGACAAAAATGTTTGGAGTGTGGAACACACACACACACACACACACACACACACACACATACACACAGGCACAGGCGCGCCTCTATTATATTTTCTATCTTTAGGCTTTTCATGAAGCCCTTGTTTGCCAGCTTTTTATTCGAATTTTCCGTCCCACCTTAAGTATTGCTTCAGTTACGTTCCAGCACCTCAAATACGAAGCCCCTGGGTTTTTCTGAGAGGGCTTCACTGAGCTCGCTGGAATGTCTCTGCATTTAAGGTGGAATGGGAAATTCAAACAAGACGTTCGGCAGGTTTTACCAAACAGACTCTTTTTTTAAAAACGGGGATCGTTTTCCCATTTTCCCATGAACTGTGATGTCATCGTTCACTTATTCACTTATTAACTTCTGTTGCACTGCCGAAAGTCAAGGATAAACGTGTGTGTGTGTGTGTGTTTGTGTGTGTCTGTGTTGGGGGTTGATGTGGAGAGAGATAATGATGATAGCTGGGTAATAGGTGTTTTGGTAGTGATTTGAGTCTATCTAGTTGTCAGACCGGAGCAGAATGAGTTGATTAAAAAGCCTATTACTCCAAAGCTATTACCTGTGACTGTGACCTGGAGACCCTGACACACACACGCACACACAGACAGTGTAATTACTGCAGTATGGGAGTTCTCAGCACGGGAAAGTCTCTCTAACTAAATATTTCCTTTAAAGAGTGCAGAACCAACATTAAAATAGCAACATTTAAACAACCTAATTGGCCCTCTTTCCTCCAATTGGCCAGACCCTGTCATCCATCAGACAAATGACTCTCTCTCTCTCTCGCTCTCTCGCTCTCTCTCTTTCGCTCTCTCTCTCTCATCTCTACTCTTTCTCTTGCTCTCTCTCGCTCACTCTCTCTTTCTCGCTCTCCTCTATTCTCTCTGTCTCTCTCTGTCTCTCTCTCTCTCTCTTACTCTCTCTCTTTCGCTATCTCTCTCTCTCTCGCTCTCTCTCTCTCATCTCTACTCTCTCTCTTGCTCTCTCTCTCACTCTCTCCACTATTCTCTCTCTCTCTCATCTCTACTCTCTATCTCTCTCTCTCTCTCTCTCTCTCCTCTCTCCCCTCTCTCTCTCTCTCTCTCTCTCTCTCTCTCTGTCTCTTTCTCTCCTCTCTCCTCTCTTCTCTCTCTCTT
>JBBIGA010175759.1:0-16077 GCA_037576975.1 Alestes dentex
TCTGTTCATGAGGAGGTGAGATTCAGTTCATCTTGATAGATTGCTCAGTCCTTGTTTGTCTTGACCTGTGGAGTCGTAAACAAGCGAGAGTCCATTTGGTGGCGGTGAAAGAATGCAGACTTCCGTCTCTTGGGGTCGAAAGGGCCTTTTGAGCATCTGTGTTCAATTCAGGGTGTGAGGAACACAGAACCTTGAATAATTCCGGTGTTGATAAATCATGTGACTATTTGTTTTGCCAGGATCAGAAACTCGATCCTACAGTTGTAAGCACTTTTTAAGGGATGTATGACATTCCAGAGGGCAGCCTGTCCAACCTAAGTGGAAAGCTTTCCATGTCGCCAATGGAACTGGGTGTCCAATGAGAGTGACTGGTGGGCGGGGCCCGGGACTTAAAAAGATGGAGGAGCGGGAGAGAAGAGGAAAAAACAGCAGCACATGTACTGCGGGAAGGGGGAACGTGCTGGATGGAGAGGGTGTAAGGGGGGAAGGAACATGAGCTGGAAGAAATCGCTGGTAAAGATGTGCCTGTGAGGAACGCTGCCGCAGAGGAAACATGAGGATTGGCGTGCGAGTGGCGAGACAGGAGGACAGACAGACACACGCTCGACGTTGTCCGTTGGCGATATTCCATTCCACAGCGGCCCTGGGCGGTTGACGAGTCACTGCCCGGGTCTATCGTGAGTACCTTTCCCGTCCTTTTGTGTTGGTTTAGAGCCCACGCGGACGCCACTGTGCTGAAGGGTTGCAAACAGAGTACTGGCGCAGTGTTTGTGTTTCCATAGGTGCAGAGGCTCGAGCGAGGACATGATTGGGACAGCTGAGGCCGCCGGGGACTGTGGTTGCTGTATCTGGGTTTTTATTATTCTTTATTATTTTTCGTCGAGACTTGTGTTTTTTAGATCTTTTTATTAAACTTTTTTTAGAACATACGCACTGTCTGGCATTTTGTTGGTTGTTTACCTGGGGGCGAACCTGTGCTAAAACTAATTCATTCATAACCATTCACTTTGGTCAGAGTCCCAGTGCTCTATACCACTGGTTGGCGTAGTCGGCTTATTAACTAGTTTGAGTAATTGTGGCCTGGCCTTCGCCTCGTGTCACAATCAGCCTGACCTCCAGCTACCACCCACGGTCTGACTGTATCATTCAGGAGCTCAGCAGGTTCCTCTGTGTGTATTGCCATACATGACAGCACGACTGGACAGAGTTTCTGCTTGGGCAGAGTATGCCCAAAACTCTCTGTGCCACTCTGCGACCAGGCTAATGTCCTTAGAGTGTGTGCTCAGGCATCAGTTCCCACTCTGCCAGTGGGACCCTATTCCTATGGATTTGTGGTTGCACACACTAGAGAGGGTGTGGGAAGGGCTCATACTGACATTAGCCAAGAAGTTTGTCTGTTCCAAATGCAGGCAGGGACATTCATCCTGTTTTCCACGTGTCTGTTTTTAGGCTGGTGCTCCAGAAGCTGGGGAATCAGAGGGCAAGTGTACACAGGTTTACTGACCATGCCAGCTCAAAGCAACAGCCATTTACAAAACCTGGTGGACGGGGTTATGGCCCTGAAAAACAGAGGTGGGTCCCAGTCCGGGACATCTTAACGTCAAGAGCTCATTGTTGACTTTCAGAGGGCTATTTGCCACCCCCCTCCCCTTTTGGCTTCTCCAGCTCACCTGATTATCTACATCTGTTCTCCATTTCTCTCTCTCACTACATATACCCAGCCTGAACTAGATTCTAGCATCCGTTCATCATGCCTAGTGGCTGTGTTGTTAGTTTGTATAATAATAACAGTCATCATGCATCATCATCTGTAGTTATGATAGTGAAAAATCATGATAGCAGTAAAAATAATAATCAAGAAGAAGAAAAAGAAGAATGATGTGTAGCAGATGAGAAGTGGTAATGAAAAAGGAAAAAGAGGAAGGAAGGAAGAAAGGATGGCTGGGGGTCAATTTGTAGGAAAGTTGAATGCTATGAAGATAGGATCCCAAATATGATTTACACCATCATTCACCATTATCAAAACACCATAATTCCTTAGCTTCAACACCATCATTATTCAGCACCTGGTAGGACAGGTAAGACTCCTGGGCCTGAGCACTTCCCTGTGTAGCTGAGCAGCACGGGGCTCAGCCATCTGCTGTTCATGCTGTTGACTCATGACCATGAAGCAATGCACAGCTCAAACCACATGAAGTTCACTGATGACACATCATCACAGGCCACCAGACTCAGATCAACTCAGATAAACACCCTCCTGATTTATACTGATATTTTTTCCTACACACAAATATATTTACACACTTAAACTGTTTTTGCCAGTCATTAATCAAATTCACTGTAAATCACATTTATTTATTATATGCTGTACCTTTTTATACTTAATAATGCTTTATTCATCCAAACTAGAATTATACATTGTTTGCTTTTGTGTTGCATTCTCTTCTTTTTGCACTCTGTAGCTGTGTCCTGCCCACACTTATGTGGTCTTGTGTTGTTTCTGTTTATGTACTTTGGAGGGACAGTGATTTCTTTCACTGTGGACTGTCTATATGATGAAAATGACAATAACCTACTAGACTTTATTTGAATTCTGTTTATTGTTTTTAGATTCCTTCCACTGAGAGATAAACTATTCACAGATAAAGCCATTGTGACACTAAGAGTTATGGTTATGGACAAAGCGAGAAGTATGAGTTTGTAATATGTGTGTATATGAAACCTACTTAATTTGACTTGACTTTGTAAATGATAGCTGGTTTGGGACTATAGTTAGTGTCTGCAGTGGCTATTAGCCACTGTCACAGTTAACTTCTAAATAGAAGCAAAGCCTTTTAAATTCTAATGAAGTTCTGTTTTCTTGTTAAAACAACAAATATTTCAGAAATCACTGGCATGCTGTAAATATATTTCATCTTAAGTTTAATTCTATTTAAAGTTAAATGCTTTGATGAGCTTGAATTCACTTCTTATTTTGTCACTGAGGACTGTATGGAAACTAAAATTTGGCGTGTTTGAGTGATATGATACAGTGCAATTATTTTTAACAGATGTAATAGTGGTATGGAGTGAATTCTACGCTTCTATCAATTCACTGGTAGAAAGAGTGACTTTTTTGTGAAAAGAGTCAATTGTACAGATTTATTGGAACAGGGCAGTGATAAAAGCAGGGAACTGAGAACACAGGAGGCAAGAAATGAGAACACCAGAAATGTTTAAGACAAGCAACTGAGAGAATGTTTCACATGTTTTTTATAATATCAAAGTCAGCATCATGTACATTGAGTCTCTAATATTTGTCACATTCAATTACAGTGTCAGCATGGAGGCATGACATTTAATTTACCTTTATATATAACATAAGGAAGCCAGACAACAATTACAATATAATTTTAATTCATCATAATACTTTTCACTGACTGTTCCATTGCAGAGTGCACCTTGAATCGTTTGTAGAGTAGTTTAATAGACTGCAATACCTCCTCTGTCTTCAGAGTATATATGATGGGGTTTAGCATAGGTGGAATTGTTTGCGCTAGGACAGAGTTGATTATTCTAGTATTTGGATGTAGGTTTGTTACGAGAGCAGAAATATAAATGCTACAGGTTGGAAGGTAAAATATTGCCACAAGTATGAGATGGGATGTGCAGGTTTTCATAGCTTTAATTCGCTCAGTACCATTTGAAATTTTCAGCAATGCAAAACCAATACATACATATGAAAGAGCTATTAATACCAATGGAAGGCAAAGCACAAAACCAATATAGAAATAGGTAATTATGTAACTAGGGGTATTATCATTACAGGCTAGTCTGAAGATGGGGCCATGGTCACAGAAATAGCTGCCGACTACGGAAGATCTACAGAAGGACAGTTTGGTCAGCAGAGCTACTGAAACAGCAATAACAGTCGCAGAGACAGCCCACATAGCAGTAATAATCAGCGTCATTGTGGTTTTAGTGACAATAGCATGATACCTCAGAGGAAAGCATATAGCAATTACTCTGTCAAACGCCATAGCAAGCAGAGTAAAGGACTCCTGGATCAAAAAGAGAAAAACAAAAAACATGCTTGCCAGACAGTCTTCAAAAGATATGTACTGGTTCTCCGATAGAAGCATGTTTGCATACTTTGGAATAAGCGCGGAGCTTCCACACAGATCAGAAAAGGCCAGGCTGAAGACAGCTATATACTTTGCTGTGTGCAGAGTGCGTGCCAGGTAAATAGCACCTACTATAAAAGAATTTCCTAAAACAGTCACAGCATACACAAAGCACAAAAATGCATAATAATACTTTGCATGTGGCAGATTGTACAGTCCATTAATGTAAAATGTGGCCGGGTGAATAATTGTTGCATTGTCAAGGGACATCACAGAAGTCATGTTAGTAAAAGAGTGGTCTTACATGTAAAGAATTGTTATAGAACTTTCAAACAGATCCTCACAATACAATTAATCAAAAAGACAAAGCAAATAAAATGATTTTAAAGGGTTTCAAAAGACGCACAATAAATAAATAAAAATCAGAAGTTCAGTAATACTGCTGAAAACCCAAGAAATAAGAGCAGGATGGTTTGCTACAGTATGTGTTGCATCTGGAGCAGACTTTAAGGAGTGATCAAACATATTTATAAATGAATGTTTCAAATGTTTATGTCATCCTGAAAAACACACCCCCAAAACCACAAATCTCTACAGACAAGGTAATATTCTCAATGAGGTTATTTCACAAATCAAGATTTCTGTTTAGGCAGATAACACCAAAGACAAACCTGTCCAACAGGAAAAGAGCTGAGGGACATTCCTAGTGGACAGTCTACATTGGACTCGTTATCTGAGATAGTCTGCTTAATGAGTATTTTTGCGTTGTATTATTACTTAGAAATGTATTATGTAAAATATATTACTTTCTTCAAATCCACACATACAAAACTAAGCTTTCTCCTAAAACATGAAGATTACAAAAGTTCCTGGTGTAATAGGCATTAAAAACTGCCTATTATGTTGGCCCACCGTACGCCACCTAAACATATCTGATCGGTGGGATAATGGACTCCACATGGTGTGCTGTGGTGTATGGGATCAGTACATTAGCTACAGATCCGTTAGTTCCTGTAAGTTGTGAAGTAGGACCTCCATGGATTAGACTAATTTGTCCAGTATATCCCACAGATGCTCAATCAGATTGGGATCTGGAGAATTTGGAAGCCAAGTCAACACTTTAAACTCTCTGTAATGTTCCTCAAACCATTACTAATGGATGCATCCCTACCTGATCTGAACCCAAGTGGTGTTATGGACTGGCCATAATGAACTTCTTGTTCAAATGCAAGGCAGCTCACAACTGTACCTGGTACCAGAGCTCCTTACACCAACAACTGATGATCAACTATGTAGTCGTTTCATAAGACATTTGGCCATATGTTCTGGACACATGTGATGAGAGGGGCAAAATCGTTAACTAATTTGAATAAGATGGTGAGCGAGGCTGCCAAACAGACTTTATAAATTGATGAGTAGTGAGGATGGTAAAAGGTAACTCCTGGTTAAGGACCCTGTCTGGAAGGTCTTCAACTCACACTATTTGGAGTCCAAATGGACCTTGTTTATTTTGTTGAAGTGGCAGCGTTTAGCTGTGGCCAGATCCAAGAACTCTGTAATAGACACCATTACTGAGTGAGGCTGTTAGACTGCAGCCCTTCCAAGCTTCCTGACACATCTCTGGGAAGTCAGGTAGAGTGCCTGTGGAGTGGTGGAGAATTGGTTCCTATTTTTAAAAAAGGAGCAAAAGAGAATGTGCTCCAATTATTGAGGTATAACACTGCTCATCCTCCCTGGGAAAGCTTACGGCAGAGTGCATTGTGGATTCTGTCCAGGGCCACCCTTGCACATGTGTCATTATCAAATTTTGGGAATTTGGTATAGCTGACTACGCCATCCTAGCACACCCCCCAAGCTAGGGACATTACTTCCAAACACCATGCACCCTCAAAGGCACACAAGTCCGTGCAAATATGAGACAGATCTGATTCCACAACACAGCAATCTTTATTTTAAAAACAAGGTTGTTTTCGAGCACAAGTTCATTCCAGTGAAAAATTCATGAGTGATTAGCTATAAAAGTTTTGATAGCAAGTACGTGCAAGTGTATCAAATGATATTAAAGATAATAAGAGCATGCTTGGTCACGATGCTACAAACACAAAAAGACAAAATAAATACACAATACAGCAAGCTAAAATCTCTGCACCTTGTTCTCTTTGTGTTTTTGTATAACTGTATATACACACACACACACACACAAAACAACTGAACATAAAACACAAAATAACTCAAAACACATGCAACAGCAAATCAAATAGAGGCAAAACAGAATCATCTTGAGGAAAAACAAAGCCAGATTAAGGAAAAACAAATTAACTAAGGCAAAACAAAGTCATAAAGAAAAACGAATTAAATTAAGACAAAACAAAGACCAACTAACCTTCAGTCAATGGAGGGTCTTTGACAAGTTGATCATGCCTCCCTTTACGACGTGCCGCTGCAGCTGATAGGTGCTCTTGTGCACCATCAAATGCAATTTGCAATCGAGCCTGGTGCTCTTGGACCCAATCACATACTTGGCCCTGTACTGGCTCTCGAAACCTTCCCAAAATGAAGTCCACCGGTAACTGTGGCTCCCGCCCAAACATCAACAAGTGTGGAGACATACCGGTGGTGTTACCGCAAAATAACACCTGGGGGTGACAGGCTGCCCAGTCTCACTTCCGAGAAACTGGCAGTGTGTGCAAGAGATTATGCAAAGTGTGGTTAAACCACTCGCAATGCCCATTGTCAGAAGGATGGTATGGGGTGGTTCGCGATTTCTCAATAGAGTACATGTGACAAAGTAGAAAGTGGATAAGTGTACTTTCGAAAGACTGCCCCTGGTCACAGTGTAAACGACTTGGAATACCGAAGCAAAAGAACCATTCTGCTACCAAAGCCTGTGCCACAGTCGGAGCCCATTGGGATAGCGATGGAATACTTGCTAAAGACATCAGTGATGACCAGCACATTCTCTACCCCATTCGAAGATGGTTCCAGGGTGGTAACATCAATTGCAATTTTCTCATTTGGTGGGGTGGCCAACTAGTGACCCACGAAGCTGGTAGCCGGGGATAACTGGTCTTTGCCACCTGACAGCGAGAGCACTACTCACACCAGTGCCGCATGTCAGTGGCCATCACTGGCCAGTATCACCACTGCCTCACAAGCTCCAAAGTGCAAGTAATGCCCTGATGACCATGCTTTTGTTGCAACTGAGTCAAAACCTTGGACTGCAACGAGGCAGGTAATATGAGTTGTCGACACTCTTCGCCCCGATCTGGGCGAAACACCCTACGGTACAACACCCGGGGAGAGATTTTGTCTTTCTTCCTGAGTAGCGAGCCATTTTGACTGCCAGAATGGCAAAACTTCCTGAATGACTGGGTCAGCCACCTGTAATGACTACAAATCCACTGGAGTCGGGAAAGGCAACACCGACATAGCCGACTGAGTAGCAGAAACTTCCTTCTCCGCACTGGCTAGCTGCTGCAGGAGCTTAGGGATAGCAGTCCCAAGTGCCATCTCTTGCACTTCACTAGGCCCAGGCACATGCTGCCGAGACAAAGCATCAGCATTGCTGTTGGACTTGCCAGATCAATACTTCAGCTCGAAATCAAAAGAAGCAAGGTGAGCGGCCCACCGCTGTTCAGTGGCCCCCAGTTTTGCTGTCAAGAGATGGCTGAGTGGGTTATTGTCAGTATAGACCAGGCACTTATTTCCAAATTCATATTCTCTGAATTTCTCAGTTAAGGCCCACTTGAGCGCTAAGAACTCCAATTTCATTGAGCTGTAATTGTTCATATTGCGCTCAGTGGGCCTCAAGCCTTGGGTTGCGTAAGCCACTGGCCTGACCTTACTGTCTTGTTCTTGAGAAAGGACAGCCCCTAAACCACTGTGGCTGGCATCCACTTCTAAAATAAAGGGACGGGTGAAGTCAGCATATGCCAGGACAGGTGCAGAGACCACCTGCATTTCAACCCTTCAAAACTCTCTTCACAGTCGTCAGTCCAGGCCTCCGATAGAGCATGTCTGGGCGGCTTTCAGGACTTACTAGCCCCAAGCCACCACTTCCACTTTGCTCGGATCTGTTGCCACCCCCTGGCTAGATATGATGTGTCCCAAGTAACGCACCTCAGGTTTAAAAAAGGTACATTTTTCCAACTTTGCTTTAAGCCCTTTATGCTTCAAGTGCATCAAGACCATCTCCAGATGCTGTTTAATGGTGGATGAAAAAATAACAGTGTCATCCAAATAATGGAGGACTGACTGACACTGCTGATCTCCAAAAATGAGCTGCATAAGCCGCTGGAATATACTAGGCGCATTACAGAGGCCAAATGGCATCCTATTCCATTCAAACAACCCAAAGAGAGTGCAGAATGCCATTTTAGCCTTGTCATTTTTGGTCACCGCCACCTGATTGTACCCGCTGGCTAGATCCATAGTGGAAAACCAATGGGCCCCTGATGGTGCGTCTAGGGATTCCTCGATGCAAAGCAATGGGAATGCATCCTTCCTGGTCTTACTATTTAGTTGCCTATAGTCCATACGCATTCTTAGGCTACCATCCTTCTTCCTTACCAGGACAATTGGGGAGGCATATGGACTATTACTTTCCCGGATGTCTGAAGAAGTTGATGTATGTGGGTCTTAACAGCTTCATAGTCAGAAGGTGGGATACACCTGCAGCGTTGTTTCACCAGAACTGAATCGGAAAGCAGGATATCGTGTGTAATCAAGTTATTACAACCCAGGTTGCCATCATGCAAGGAGAAAACGGCATGATATTTCAACAGCAGTGCACGAACCTGCACCTGCTCAGACTCCATAAGGGGAAAAAAAAATCAAGTGCATTAATTTGTTCCACCACCACCGAAGATGAACTAGAGGAAGCTGAAATGGACTGGATTTCAGAGGCCCCTTTAGGGTAACTGGCAAGGGCAGCACTGCTAACCTGACCTAGCCCAGTACGAGGGTAGAGAACCACATCCTTGGTTCCTATGTTGACCACTTGCACATACACTGTACCGCGAATCACCTGCACTAAAGCAGGTGAGGCCAGCAATCCTGCAGGCAGACCCGAGTCTGGAGGCTCATACAAAACATTTGCACCTAAATATCGTTCAGAGCAAGTGGCTGCCACCCACTTGATGGTATCTCATGGAACCAAGCATGCCTTTTTACCCCATACCCTCACCTTCCCAACTCCTACAGGGACTGGGCATGCAGCTGACTCATGGTACTGCTGCAGGGCTTACATCACCAGACCAGGGGCTTCCAAGACCGAAGGCAAATCAATCAGTGATGGATCATGTTGACCAAACAACTCTTGGTAACATTTACTAATGAAAAGAAACGTATTTTTAGAAAAGAAACGTTCAGCCATGGTAGACACCATGGAACCCATGTCAACCAAACATGGAACTTTAACTCCTCCCATCCTGATGTCAAGGTGGGGACAAGATGACATTAATCCCCCCATTGCCCCAAAGGACCTCCCCGAGCCTACTGCTACCCCATCCGAACTGTGGCTCATCAGACCAGTGGGTGCACATTTCCCAGCTGACCTGAGCGGGACAACTGGCCATCAGAAAAGGGCCCTGTGACAGAGGGAGCTTGCAATTGGTGAACAGCCCATTCCCTATCGCATTCTCGAGCATAATGACCAGGGCGTTGACAATGCCAACAAATAACAGGACCATCACGTGAAGACGCTATGCCGATATGGGCCCTGAAGGGCAGCAACCCTCTGGGTCAGCTGGTTGATCTGGCTCTGTTGCTGCCTTAACATTTCCTTTAGCTCTGTAAATTCTTGACTTAGTGGACCCCCGCCCACAGCGCCCCTTGTCACCGCACATGTTGCCACTGGAAGCCCATAGAACCCATCCCCACTAAGTAAGTAAGTAAGTAAGTAATCTTTATTTATATAGCACCTTTCACAGGCAAAAGCCACAAGGTGCTTCACAACATAGTAAAATAAGTCATAAGAGACATAAAAACCTAGATGGTAACAAGGAGCTACGGGCTCTTAGGCCCTCAGGCTTACCCTCCTGTTCCCATCTAATGGCCTCTTTACGGACATCAATCAGAGTAGCTGTTGGTTGGCGACAAATCAGCCGTTTCAACTCCCGTCTAAGGGACCCATCACAAACATGTTCTACAAAATGGTCATGCAACAGGACATAAGCATTAAAAACCCCTTCTGGTGCACACCCCTTGACTTTCTTCATCAACTTCATAAGAGCAAGGAAAACTCAAGAAGGGACTCGTCCTCTTGCTGTTTCCTTGAAAAGAAAGCCTCCTGCAATGCCATATACGACTGTGAACAACCATACAACTCACGCAAGATAGCTTCTGGGTCCTCCTTCTCCTCTTGGGAGCGATGCCTAATCTCTTTCCGCGGCTGCCCTTCTAAATGGTCAAAAAGAAAGTAGGCCTGATCAGCCAAGGATAGGTGACGCACTTGCATGCAAGCCCTGGCTTCATCTACCCAGTCATCAATACCAATACCTGAGCTCCCCCAAAATATAGGGCATTTCTTTTCTCGCGGAAGGAAAACCAAACGCTCTGTAGTTGGTCTACTAGTCTGTGCAGGGGCTGAGGGTGAACTAGAGCCAGTTGTGGCCTGGCCTGATGTATAAGGCCTGATGCCCTTTCCTGTCGAAGACACTCATTATTAGCCTGTAATTGAGCCACCAGCTCTCTCAGCTGCTGTACATCATCCATTACAGCCAAAACTAATCACTACCAATAATAGGGCTTAAATGTAACCCACAGCAGGTTGCACTGTATAAGGGAAATGATCAACAGGGTTATTACCTGCAATTCCTTGCCACCACCAGATGCTCGCTGCTGTTTTGCCCCTGAAAGAAAACTCAAAAACACACAAAAAGATGAACAACTCAGTCCACACGAAAACAAGAAATCAGTCTCTGCTCAGATATGCAACATCCTGTTGACTACACCAAAATGTGGCATTATCAAATTTTGGGAATTTGGTATAGCTGACTATGCCACCCTAGCACCCCCGCTCTAGGGACATTACACCCTCAAAGGCACACAAGTCCGTGCAAATATGAGACAGAGATCTGATTCCACAACACAGCAATCTTTATTTTTTTAAAAAAAAGGTTGTTTTTGAGCACAAGTGCATTCCAGTGAAAAAAGCTATAGTGATTAGCTATAAAAGTTTTGGTAGCAAGCACGTGCAAGTGAATCAAATGATATCAAATAAAGATAATAAGCCTACCCCGATTCACACACACCATGCAACCTGCTGGAATATACAGAAATAATGAATGAACCTACCTTAACCGTAATAAATATGAAGCATAGTTAGCTGACTGGCCACCTACCACAGCGGAGGGCCAGGAAGCACAGCGCAACCCCAGACTCCAGACAGGCCACTATGACCATACAAGGGCAGAAGAAAATCACACCAACAGCTACAGACAGAAGGCTAACGGCAGGGACATTGGCTTTAAAACAGTTTGAGTGAGACCCTTCCATGCGAGTGGTAATAAAAAGGAGCAAAGATAAAATACCTCACGTCAAGATGAGTAAATAATGCCGGGCAACGAACCTGTTACACAGTCAGCACACACACTGTCAAGACGCCAACCAAAGCAATAACTATCCTACTAAACAAAAGAGCACAAAGTGAGACGACACATCCAAGCCAACTGTGAACACAGCAATCGCCAACACCCGTATAAACTTAACCTGCACGTAGATATGAGATCTGAACAAATTCCATGCAACAGAGCCAACCCAAAAAATCCAACCGACTCAGAGCCAGTGTTACCAGCCTCTCCTGCCACACACCAGAGCCACTCCACAAAAGAACTTTTAAAGAAGTCTACCCAAACCTCGCCATTGATTGATTCACTCACGGCAGCTGTGTGCGCAAGTGGGAACCTGCCTTAAAGGTACAGGCACATCCTTATCTACCGTTGCACACAGATACTAGAGGGATCATTGGAGATTGCCAAACCAGTCTACATGTGTTTTGTTGATCTGGAGAAGGCTAATGACTGCAGTGAGAGCTGTGTCTGTATTCTTGGAACTACTTCAAGCTCAGGAGCAAAGGTTCTCAGGTATCTTCATTGCACTTCAAACGGCTGAGACCTATAGCCTTGATGAACTACTTATTCATTAAATTTATGCTGAAGATACAATGCCAAACCCTCAATCTGGCAGTCCCTGTGCACGGAAACATGCTGATGGTGTTTCTGTTGCTCTGAAAAGAACCTTGAAAGTGGCTTGTTGCCAGCTGCCACATTATCTGTTGCCCTGAGTCCTAGTTCATCGTAGCTGGCTGTCCTGTCTGCTGGTCCCTCATCATCAGATCCCTGAAGGGAGAGGGCATCAGACTTAATGTTATTTGACCCCAGTTGAAATAAAAAGGTTAAATGCTTGGTATGCTCAAGTTCTTGTGGTCCAAACTAACCAGGAATTGATGTTGGGCAGAGACAGATGTAATGAGGGGCAGGGGCAGGCCTCTTGAATGTATTTCTCCATGGCTACCCCCTCAGAGAGAATAGCCAGCCCTGAGGGAAAGAAATGCTGGAGAGGAGCTTAAAGGCACAGTTTATGGCCAGTGAGCAAGCAGGAGCTGAGTCTTCTGGTTACTAAACACCTCATAAAGGTCCCAATACTCAGGAGGGACTTGAGATCAGGACCAGGGACATCCTCAGAGTTGGGTGGATTTTGGCCACACAGGATGCTGTCCAAATCCTGTTGGAGACAGGGGACTCCCAGGATCAGGGGCAAGTCATGACACTCACCAGAAACATCAGGAGCTGCTTGATGTGCAGACTGCTGAGTAAGGTCACCGGGAGGGTTGATGTTTGATGTTAATAAAACTTGTGATTGCTCCTTAATCCACGAAAGCTCATAAGCTCTCCTCTTTAAATACTTAACAGAGAGGCATTAAAAAAGACCTTCAGACAGTCCTTCTGTTCTATATTGGAGAGATGAGTATGCCCCAGTTGTACGGCCTGGACCTCTTTTGCCCAGGCCTCAGGACCAGAGAACAGTGATCATATTTTTCTTCTTTATGTTTCACTCAGTCTACACTGAGCGAAACATCAATACGATTTTTGAGTGAGGTGGGGGGCTTGCAAGGAGACTACCCACTTTTGGCAGCCAAGATGCAGAACTTGATGCCATACTCAGCTATGGACCATCTACTTACCCTGCTCCAGATGGAGCAGAGCTGGGCTCACATCCTTATCGCTGCTGGGGTGGTCAAATGTGCACCTTGTGGCTTCAGTTAAATGGGCCAGGTGGGAAAAAGCATTTCAGGCTGGTTTACCCAGACTGGAGTAGACTATGCTAGGGCTCTACCCATGAGCAGCGAGGTAATATAAGGCTTCCTTACCAAGAAGGCTGCAGTTTGAATGCAAGAGAACCTCACAATGGCATAAACAGACCAATTTGCATTCAAATTTAAGTGGTACTATAGTTTTCATTTCTGATGACTGTTCACATCATTTTCTTTTAAAATGTGTTGGACATGTATTTTATGTGTGAATGTAGTGAACTATGGTAAGGTGGCCCTCCTATCCAGTTGCAGATTATTTTTCTGTACAGAATAACCCCCATCTTTCCTCAGGTACAAAAAGATGCAGCCACAAGCAGACACACAGAGTGCTTTCTAACAATTTATACGTTTATTTTAGTAGATGGTTTACACAGTAAAGGTCTCTTTCTGTCTAACAAGTCAAGACCTCAATTGTTTCTCCAGGACCATGGTGCAACACAAGAACAAAAACAAAACACCACAGGACTACAAGTACAAGCAGGACAAAATACATGGAGTGCCAAAAGAGCAAGAGAGAGAGAGTATAAGAAAAACACACAAGAAACAAAACGGGACAATACAACATTCAGCGTGGTCCGCTTTGAATGAACACATTATTATGACAAATATTGTATTCTTGCAGTTAGGTGTGCAGAAATGTTGAAGAGCAAGAAATAATTGTGCAAATAATAGCAGCAGTATGACAGAGAATGTGCAAAATTAAATAAATAGAGGTATATTTACAATGGCAGTGGGGGTGTAAGTTGTTTGCTCAGTGTGTGTATGAATTGTATTAGGAGAGGAAGACGTTCACTTTTTTGGCACAGGGATGATGGTGGAGGCTTTGATGCATGTTGGAATGATGGTGGTGCTCAGAAAATATGTATGTTAGAACATCTGCCAGTTCCGAGCACACGATCAGGAATCTGTGAGTTCATTTTAAGCAGAGTTTTCTTCACATCAACCATGGTCAGACCAAGCGCCTGGTCACTGGGGTCACAGGGTTGTCACCCTCGCTGTCATGTCATTCCAACTGTGGAGATGCCCTGTAGGTGATGGCTTAGCCCCGCCTGCCACATGTGTCCTCAGTGTCCTGGAAGTGGTTGTGAATTTTCTAAGCATGTTTGCACCTTCACCACTCTGATGGTCCAGGAAATGGCCCTTACTGTTTTCAGGGCAGCCTTATCTGAAGGCAGTGTCTTGGGTTCTCTGCAGTGTGCACACCTCTGCAGTCATCCACAACTACTGGCTTGAAAGTGTACTCTTGGTCTTGAAGACAGCAATGTCAACAGTGCACTAGCTAATTTGTAACCTGTCACAGATACCATGTAGCCCTTCTTGTTGGTAGAGTTACTATGTGTTGCAGTCTCCGTAAACATGTCCCTGTCAGTGTCCTCAAAACAGTCCTGAAGAGCAGAGATGGCACCTAGCAACACACATGGCACCCACTACATGTGAGGCACACTATTCCCACTCCTTAAAGGCAGAGAGAGAGCATGAGGAGTATACCGTAAGAAAATATTTTTCCCATAATAAACCTAACAAATGAAAAAAAGAAACAGAAAAATGATCTCCTTCTTGGCGGATGCTCCCACCTTCAGCCAATATAAAATGCCAATATAAAGCCTTTCCTTCACCAGTACAGTATCAAAATAAAGTAATATCACAAGTTTACCCAACATAGTCCACAGTCCACCAGGCAGAGGCCTACACCTCCACCACTGTAATCACTGATGACCACTGATTTACATCCTCCAATCCCTGCATCTTGTCTGAGATTTCTGCAAATTGCCCCAATACTGTGTTACCCAGCCAGTCAGCTGACTATCCTTTCTGAGGGTTTGAGTGTGCTGGTAAATGCCATGCAAGTGTCATTTTGTACTATCTCAGCAGTGTGCGTACCCCAGGTCAGGTCCTCCCTGATGTTGACTCCTAAAAAGCAGAAGTTTGAGACCCTCTAGAAATAAGTTATTTATAACTTATAAAGTCAGAATACTGCTTTGTCACTGCATCCATGAAATTTCCTACTAAGTGTATGTATATTCAGGCTCTTTATCATTATTTATACGTAAATAAAAAGAAAGTTTATGTTGTACTACCTAATACTGTAAATGCTTTTCTCAGTGTAAAGTGGGAAGTAAAATTAGCCTGTAACAAACATCATTTCACAGTCACAGTAGTTAAAGTCCATGGCAGAGGGGAGAGTCGGGTATGTTGAGCCAGTGGGTAAGTTGATCCACCCCCTGTTTTAGGCAACCGTACAAATTTGTTTTCCTTAAATCATACACTCTGCAAGCAGCAGTCATTTCTCCTTGGCTGTGATGGAGAGAAGTCAATGGCGGTGTGGGAAGTGTGTTTTTTTCACCAAAAAATGTTTTTTGCTTGTCAGAGTAATTTTTTTATGTGTCAACTGTAATGACTATTAAGTCAAAGCATATTTATTCAGGACCAAAAACATAACATACATGTAGATGATTTGTTAGTGTGACGGTCACCTCGTCCCCGTCACGCCCATCCCGGTCCTTGTCCTCTGAGTTTTAGTCTTCCCTTCTGTTCTCCCATTATTTTCTATCCGTCCCCTTATTTGTGTCCAGTTTGTGTCCAATTTGTGTTTCCCTCGTTCCCTACCTAGTGTGTCTGTTTGGTTTGTATCACGCCCCGTTAATTCCGTTCACCTGTCCC
>JBBIGA010175806.1:0-10514 GCA_037576975.1 Alestes dentex
CACTTTAAACAAATAAGGAGCTTACTTTACAGCAGCGTTCCCTTTAACACAGTTACATAATTACAGTTAAAATGTTTCTTGTAAATGTCAACTTAAACATGAATGTAATCAAATCAAATATGAAACCAAAGCTATTTAACAATGCATGCACACACACATTACATCTACATACACACACACACTACATATATACACATATTATATTCACATATTATATATATATATATATATATATATATACACACACACACACACACACACACACACATTATATTTACATATGTCGGCAATATGAACATATCCCAAAATTAGCACTAAGCTTTGTATGTCGATACTGGTCTTTGCAAAACTGCTATCAACACATGCAAATGCATGCTACCAATCACAGCGTGCTGCGAGCCTCATCCAATCACAGTTCCAAATGGGTTTGTGTGGGTGTTTTGAGGTCATGCAATCCAACCACAGAATGATGCAAGCGACTTTTCAACCATCTCATATTATTGACTGATTAGTCAACATAGCTGACTCAATCACGTTTTTAATATAATGCAGGGCTGTAGTATTTGGTCCATACGGAGAAGTTCCAGAGTGACGTTATTATACAGAGCAGAAAACAGGCTTACCATAGCTGGGTGGGGTCGGTGAGGTAGTAGGGGCTGCCGGGTGGGGGAAGACGGTCTTCTGCTCCATCTGGATATTGCCCATCACCTGAGAGTAGTTATTAAGGTGTAAGAAAACTTTATAAAGACTGATTCGACACTAATCTGTAATGTCCTATGATCTTAAGTCTTTGTCTCAACATCTCTTTAACTCAAATGTGAGTTCACACTTCAACTAATGGCAGAATTTACACAATCGTTTCATAGTAGACACTGAATATTTAATAGGATATATTGAGTAATCCATAGTAGGTCTTGAATAATAGTAGATGATGAATAATCCATAGTAGCACTTGAATAATTCACAGGAAACACTGAATAATGCACAGTAGGCACTGCAAAATTCATAGCAGATATGGAATAATTTATGAGAAACTGAATAATTCATAGCAGATACTATCAATACTATGTGATTCACAGTAGAAACTAAATACTGAGTAACCAATAATTAAGACTAAACACTTCCTAGTAAACTCTGAATAATTCATGAAAGGAACCAATACATTAACAGTAGATACTGAACCATTAATATTAGATGCTGAATAATTCAGAGCAATTACTGAATAACTGGCCTAAAGTTCAGAGGGTTAACATACAAAATGTTCTATTTTGAAGGTTCTACAATTCAGAGTTAACAATTCTAAACGATCATTTAAATGTGTGTGTTCGTCAGTCAGTCGTGTGACATTTTAGCAGAGTACAGAAGATAAACGGCAGTAAAACTCATCACTTTCATCACTGATAAACAGAGGAAGTGATGTCAGGATGTGGGTTTAAGGTAAAGCCTATCTTCTCAACCACAAAATCCTAATAAACATGTTTCTAGTCAAGGTTGTGTGTCCGCTTTTGTAATTTCAAAGTATCTTGACATCAAAAACATAAGATGCCTCATACCTCAGTGAAGGTATATGATCAGACTGAATAAAAAGAGCCATAAACACAAACAGACTGGAACACCTGCAGCCAAGTCAACCGCTTAAACAAACTCCGTCTGCTTCGAACCTGGGAGTGAGTGTGTGTGTGTACCTGGGCTGTAGCTGTGTTCAGACAGACTTTCCTCTTCATCTTCTGTCACATACGCACGATCACACACCTTCACCGGAGTGCCCTTCCTTTTTCTCCCACACACACGCCTGCAAGACAAACTGTTCAATGTGACTCACGTCCCACAAAGCTACCACAATATAAATGCATTTTGAAAGCGGAACTTTACTTTATTTCTTTATTGATTTGGTGTTTGTAAACAGTCATCGAGAGTGGTTTTGGTGTGTAATGCTTTCCTGCAGAGAAACGTAGTGGTAGTGAATGGAACCAGACGTCTACATCACGAATACCATCACTTTAGTTATTATCCAAACCCACCAGGGAGCCTACATGTGTCTTCTGTGTTTATATGGAATGCTGAGGATGGTAAAACAGTGGCAAATCTGAACTAAATCAAGGACTACTTTGATTCACAACACCCTGCATGTATCCCTCCACCATTAATAGATTCCGTTTTAGGCCAAAAGTATCTTAAAACTCTGGTAGTACAATGTTTTAAGCTGTAGACGGCATCTTCATAACCATTTGTGATAACTTTCCATGATGGAGCTTTCAAAGGCAGACGTCTGGTTCCATTCACCACCACCGTAAACAGTTTTCACACCAAACCCACTCTGAATGACCCTGTTTTAATTATGGAGGAAGGAGTGGAAACACCCTTTGAGACCATTTGGCTGCCAAACTACAAAAAAAAAAAAAAAAAAAAATGAAAACACATCAGAGGAAATCATGGGTAGATTCAACACATAAGCACCATCATTCTCATCATCCTCCTCCTCCTCCTCATCCTGGCCTCTGTTACCTAATGTGTAAAGGGGGATGCAGAGGGGGCTGCACGCTCATCTCTGTAGGCCATGACCCCTATGGATGACAGCCTGCTCTCCACACCTATAGCCCTCCATGAGCAGAACATCTCCAGACCTGGTTAAGCTCCATTCAATGCTTCTCCAGCTTTGCCTTCATTCCAGCTCTGAATGACCCGGTTTACATCTTAATTATGAAGAAATGAGTGGAGACACCCTTTAAGACCATTTGACTGGCAAACTAGAACCGCTGTGCACACTAAAATATAACAGAGGAAATCCCAGGTAGATCCCACATCACCACCATCGTGATCCTCCTTCTCCTCTTGGCCTCTATTGCCTAATGTGTAAGGGGGGATGCAGATTGGGCTGCATGTTCACCTCTGCAGGCCATGACCCCTATGAATGACACCCTGCTCTCCACACCTACAGCCCTGCAGGAGCAGAACATCTCCAGGCCTGGCTAACCTCTGCAAAGCTCCATTCAATGCTACTCCAGCTCTGCGTTCGCTCCTGCTGACGCCTGGAGATCCCAGATCCCAGAGGGACTCACAGGCTGGTATTATCTCTGCAGAAAGAATAAATTATGCCCGCTTCTAGCTGCTGCCCCCCGTGATGTTACATGCAGGCAGGACAACAGGAGAGAGGGAGAGAGGCAGGGGAGCCTGCAGCCCTGCTGCCCCGAACACAGGAGCCGGACAGGGTTTCGGCTCGGCCCGGCACGGACGCTCCGGTACTGACCCCCGGGACGGCGCAGGCTTGCTGCCGTCTCCATCGCTGTCGAGGGTCGGAGGCTCTCTGTAGTCGAAAGGCGACCGCACGTTCTCCGCCATTACGGCTCTGCCACGGACGAGCGAGGCCCGTCTCATGAATCAATCGATCGTCTGAATCGACTCCTTCGAGTCGACTCCTTGAATAGGTAAGCCGCTCCAACCGATTCACACTGAATCAAACTGTGATGAGCGTTTTTAACACAGAAAGACGTGGGTTTTCTAGACATGACACACAGAATAAAAGCTTTAAGACAGTATAATATAAACAGTATACTATACATATATAAATATAAATGTACACCGTCAATTTATGTGAAAACATTGGACATATATGTATGTAAACAGTGAGTAAATATGCATATACACAGTGGATATATATAGTATATGTACGTACACAGTGAATACATATATGCATGTACTCAGTGAATATGTATGCATGTACACAGTGAATGTATATGCATGTTTCCATCAGATATACATGTATGTACACAGTAAATATACATGTATGTATACAGTGAATATATATGCATGTACACAGTGAATATACATGTACGTACACAGTGGATATACAGTAATTGCGAAAAACCACAGATTTGTGATGTGGTAAAAAAAAATGCCTAAAATGCCTATTTTTCTAGTGTAAACCCTAAATATGCCCCCAAATATGCTCCCAAAACACTTTAATTTCATTTTTAATTCAGCTTAATACATTACCCTTAAAAATGTAAAGGTAGACCTGTATATTTACTGTACAGTTTACACTGAACTCCAGCAGTGCTAGAATGTAAAATACCGATGTTACCCCTATATAGACTGTGCTGTAAGTCATGCAAGCGCGTTTTCTTTGGTGTGCGCTGTCTTTTCTTTGTTATAAGCAGGGAAATGCAGTAATTCTTTAATTTATAGTAATAAAAATACAGGGCATTAAGAAGAACAAAACTAAAACACGAGAACACTCAGAGAAACACTCGAGATGCTCCACGCGGGAAACTGTTCTGATGCGGGAATGCTGGACTGCATCTGCCAGAGATGCATCACAGGGCACCAGCCAAACAGCAGCAAGGAGAAATGAACAATGCTCTGGGATTGGCTACTTTCAAACCTCCCACCTCTGAGTACAAGGGTATTTCACCATCCCAAGATACGCTTTCTTTGTGTTCACTCCACAGTACCAAAAAATGTTTACAGTTATATTTTATATGGAAATGAAGCTGAATTTACGTTAATATTTATGTTACAACATTAGTCATTTATATTTTTCTTAATAATTTAGCTCTAAAATGCATGAAAAATTATATAGTGCCACGAAAAAACCCAAAAAATGCAGAGAATATCTGCTGTTTCCTCAAATTTGCGGGGGTTTCCGTGAACAATTATTAGTTCGGTTTCAAGAAAAATCTGTGAACAACCGAAGCCACAACTTCGCGGGGGTTTAATGTATGTGAATGTACATAGTGGATATATATGTATGTACAAAGTGAACATATAGGATAAAAGATAAGATAAACCTTTATTAGTCCCACAAAAAGGAAATTTGCTTTGTCACGGCAGAAAGTGGACAGTACAAAGGTAAGAGCACCAAAAACTTTAAAAACAATAGACTAGAATAAAATACTATACCAACAGTACAGTATAAATGTACACTATACAATCTAGAAATAAAAAGAACAGTGTATATATTGATATATATATATATACAGTAATACTGTAGAGAACCAAATTTGTATTATCAGTCTTTGAATAAAACAGTGTAAATAAAGAAATGAGATAAAACTCGCATTAATTAACGAGCAAATTAATTGAATGCATTTGGAATGTCAATGCACAACATGTCTTGCGTAAAATCTGATTACTTTTGCTTTATAAACAATTCAAATTGACACCATATTACACAATAAAATTCACAATCAGAGGATGTGCTCCAGTCTTTGCATTGCATGTGCGCATGGCAACGGTTCTACTGCGCATTCGTGGGAATGTGACTTGAAAATGTTTTTGTATTTTTTTATTATTTTTTTCTTTTGTGTCTTATGTGTGCACGTTTCCTGAAGCTCTATAAACTGCATTTCTATAAGGCCCCTCTCGATTAAACCAGCCATAGAATGTATACAATAACAATAATAATAATAATGTTGAGACAAATCTCTATGACCTATGATTTCAATACCACAACTGTGATCTTTGTAACCATGAAACCTCTGCAAATTCTTTCAGTCATAATCATTCTCATCTCCCTAAGCGCAGTAAGTCCATCAACAATTTATTTATCCTACCCTTTCTCAGGTGCAATGATTTATGTGCCTCACAACTCTGGTTCCATTTGTTTATTTCTTGAATACTCAACCATGTGTATAGTTTAATTTGTGTACAGGTTAATGTGTATTTTATTACTTGCTATTTATGATTGATTAATTAATTGTGTATTGCTGCAGTTTGTTTTGAACTAGACCTCAACAGGATTGATCCAAACATCTCACCATATTAGTTTCTTGTCATTATTATTATTATTATTATTATTATTATTATTATTATTATTGCTACTGTTGTTAACAATACAGACACTAGTAATATGACTATTATTCGCAAAACTATTATTATTGTTCTTATAATTAAAGATTCAGTTTTCTTCTGGCATGCATTTGGACTCTTTGGCCTGCTTGAAAGTGAGCTTAGGATAAAAAACGTACTGTATAAATCATTTCTTTCCTTGTAGTACACTGTCTCAGCCTGCCTGAATGAAAATGAATCGGTTTATTGAGCCCTAGAGCTCAAACGAGTCGGTACAGTTGAATCGAACTTCACGTCGCTGGGAGAGGGGAGACTGTGGCGCATGCGCACGACACACTATGAGGGGCTTCGTTGCGCATGCGCAGGGTTTGAGCTTGGTAAAATGGGGGTAAACACAAATAAACACAAAATAAATGAAAATAAGAATAAAAAGAATAAAGTAGTTATAAAAGAATAAAAAGTTATGCAGTAATGACACCGAGTTTTGAATCGAAATGTAAAGCGTCCAGACCTAAACACACAGTCCATTGCTTGGGTGCAGAAATCATTATTGCATATGGAAATATTCATTCATTTATTCATATTTATTGATTTTTAGTAAAAACAGAGTCGTTAAGAAATAAATACAACAGTCTGCAGTGATACTTTGAAGGGTTTCCACAGAATCTGCCATCATAATTAGAGGGGGTATCCTGCTACCAATATACATTTATTTAAAGAAATGAAATAATAATAATAATAATAATAATAATAATAATAATAATAATAATAATAATAATAATAAAGGCAACAGAGGAAAAACAACATTTTGCTATAAAACATTGTGCAACAATTATAATTGATTAAATAACCTCATTAAGACGTAAATAAATCAAATAAATGACTTTAGTTCCCCATGTCATTAATGTTCAAAGATTGTTTTACAGTCACAGTAATGAACACATGCTACACAGAGAGGCTGTTAGTGCAGTGCAGTGTTAGTGAGTGGCTCGGCCCCCATGCACTAAGTGTAGGTAGTTTGGAGCCTTTCGAGATTCAGGCAAGAAGAGGACGAGCCAAAATGAGCAAATCACTTTTTTATATTCTCATCATTTGTTCATTTATTCATCGGCCGTCATCAACATGTCATGCTACCATAAATAAAAATACAAAAGGAAAATAATATTCCACAAGAAACAGTCTCACCTACATTCTGGAGTCCTCACATTTCTCCAACAAAGCGTGGTTAGTGGATCTGAAACAATGATTCTGTATATATATATATATTTATATAGAGAGAGAGATTTATGTGTATGGTTGTGTATGTATGTTTGTGTATGTGTATCTATAATGTATGTATGATTGTCACACACACACACACACATATGTATATATTTATACATAAAATGTGTGTGCGTTTGCATGTATGTGTTTGTGTGTACATGTGTGTGTATGTATGTATGTTTGTGCATGTGTATGTGTGTGTGAGTGCCAAGAACATCGTTTTTTGGCGACAGACGTGCAACAGTTTGCTCCGATACACTGCGGGAAATTAGACTTGTTTCACAGCATCTAGGTTCATATTTAGTTGTTAGTACCTAATCTGGTACCAATAAATCACATACTCCTTTAAAGGATTTTAGTAGAAACCAAAGTCATTAGGAAATCAAAAAATAAATAAGAAAGAAAGAAAGAAAGAAATGTCATTTTTAACGCTCACTAGTCTTCTCTCATGGTGCCGATGCTAAACTGGTCACACTAGTCACAGTAATACAGGAAAGCTACACAGAAGCCTTTAGTGCATTGTGGAGTGTTAATAGCTACAACTTCTAAAGCTTTAGTGTTAAATGGCTAGGCTCTTCTCCTGCAGGGAGGGATTTATAGACGGTGTCCAAGTTGGGCATGCTGGTTTTAATAACATATACTGTCGTGTGCAAAAGTCTGAACACCCCCAGTCCAATTATATGTGTGAATCTTCTACACAGAGCACACTAATTATCTTTTTATTTGCTGAAATAACTAAAACATAATACTAAATTTGCTATAACTTCTGCACAGGCCCCATTTTAAGTTCCACACCACCCCCAATATGTTAAATTCAGCAAATAAACAGTAACTGTGCATTAAAGTGTGTTGTTTGTAGAGGGTGGTATTTACCTTCCCAACAAAATGTGTGAGTCTGAGATGGTAATTTGTGGTCCGAGTTTTCCTAAAGCACACAAGCTTGTGACTGAGCATAAACCTTGATTAACAGGTTTGTGGTTGTTTGTGGTCTGATTCCTGTGAAGTAGACTTTATAACTGCAGGCGCTTTAAAGCTCCAACCCTGGTGAGTTTTCTCTCCTGCAGTCGTTTGAGATTCACGTGCATAACTGAAGCGTCCCCGCGAACCTATTGACGCCGCTGCTCGAATTACGCTGGAGGCAGATTGCAGGGGAGGGCCCGTCCGGGCCTTGTCCCTGACCCTGGACCCTGGAGGCAGGCCATAGTCACTGTGATGATACATTTCATTAAAGAAACCTAGCCATTACAGTCCAGTGAAGCGCTACCGGTGAACTCTCTGTGGCAGGAACAGTGTTAGAGGTTGCATTGTTAAGTGTTGTTTCAGCTTGACACACGAGACCTTGGAATTACTGAGATCTGCCTTTGATCAACAAAAAAAATGGGCAAGTCTGCCCACGCACAGGTGTTTATGTGGGAGGTTAGGGCTGGACCAAAAATACTGCTGTGGATTGCTGCAGCAATAGGAACCGCAGTATATATAAAAAAAACACCCTGGTGTTAGGTTAACCACTAGTCTGCATTATCTTCACTATATATGGAACGTCTGACGTTCAGGATGGTCACAGCACATTCGTGGAGGCTTATTTGAATTCACAAACATCAGTAATATATCGTGCAACCATGCTTCTATCTGTTTAGAGCATAGGTGGGCCAAGCCTTCCAGAAATGAGGTTCCTGGAATGCATGTGGAAAGAGGAATGCGGAAAAAAGTTATGGTAAACGTGAACAGCCTTCCCACTTCATAACAGGGGCCTTCAGATATACGACAGTTCAGATGGTGAACTCAACTGACCAAAAAAAGTACAATTTCAATTTTTTTCGTTCATCTTGGTCCTAACCGGACATATTCAGTCAATCGGAAGTGGTCAGACAGAGCTCTGTAATTCCATGGACTCTCTGTACAAGTGTGTGAAGTGATCTAAATGCACAGTGTGTGTATATACAGGGGGTCTATAGCTCCTGCTGCCCCTCCGCTCTCTCGGAGTGCAGCACGTTAAGGGCCTGAGTAGCCGAATCGGTCCAGTGGATCAGCTCCAGCAGAACCCTGTAGGTCCACAGCTTGTTGGCGAAGCTGCCTGACCCCTCCACCTCATCCACACCCTGAAAGAAAAGAGGGGGGTAGACAAAGAATTTTTTGTGTGATAGCCCGTGAAAAATCACTTTCAAGATAAGATAAGAGAAACCTTTATTTGCTTTGTCGCGGCAGAAAGTGGACAGTAAAAAGTTAGGCGCAGCAAAAATTAAGAAAACTATAAATAAATAAAATAAAAGACTATACCCAACAGTACAGTACAAAATGTAGATTATACACTCTAGAAATATAAAATACAGACATCTGTATTACAAAATATAGACATTTACAGAAGTCCTATTACTCCAAATGTTGATATTTATTGTCTTAGGTTAACTTCTATGGCACAGAGGGACGCTTATACCCCACCAGTTAGTATGATGCTAGCTGCTTGCATGTGGAGGTCTTCAAAGCCTATGTAGATAATCTAGAAAAGACTATCCAAATAAATGTAACCAGGTTTACCTTACTTATTCCATTTACATTCATCACATTATGGAATATGATGTATTGTTTGACTGGATTTCCAGTTCTGTTACGATGTAGACAGGGGAGGCACTCAAGAGTGACAAATATCATGAAACCCGAGCCCACCCACCCACCCACGAGGTCAGTTACTCGAGGCTCGCTTCTCTGAAAGGGATTATGAAGAACAGCCATTACAATACACAAAAAATACACCCCTAAACCACTCGGGGGTCTATCTGTGCCTGTAAATAGACGGAAGTATGTCACACCATCAGCCACCAAGAAGCCTTGCTTTGGTCCACTTTTAAAGGAGCAAACATCAGACGCCAAGCATGTCTCAGCCTTGTAAACCATCGCTTTAATTGAACAGGTGGGTTCCAGTTGTTTGACAAGGGCACATCAGTTTTAGGGTCTGCGTGTGACAGAGAGGCTGTGTGAGTGAGAGAAAGAGGGGAGAGACTGTGTGTGTGTGTGTGTGTGTGTGTGTGTGTGCAGCCACACAATTGGGTCAAATAAGGCCAGGGAGTGTAGGAGTGCAGAACGGGTGTAGGAGAGGAAGGATGTCCGGCAGATAAAATGCAGTTCCACACGTCTACTTTGTGGTCAATACATAGGCGTTTTGGAGCATGAAAATAGAGTAAACAACACATCCAAACACCAACACAGGAGGAAATGGCATCCTTACAATGAGTCAAACTTGCTCTCAGACCGCAGCATCACACTCACCTTCCAGGCTTCCTCTGCCTTTACCTCCACAGCACTTTGCCACCAGTGCCTCCGCAGCGTCTACTCGTCACATGCTGGGGGTGATGTGCTGGCAGCGGATGTATGGGATTTGGTGTGTGTATGTGTGTGTGTGTGTTGGGGAGGGGTTACTGCTTTACCGTAAGAGGGATTTACTGACAGGGCTTGGCCGAGAGCCAAAT
>JBBIGA010175869.1:0-16071 GCA_037576975.1 Alestes dentex
GGTACCCATGACCCTAGTGAGGATTAAGCGGTTGAGTGAGTGAGTATTCTGCATTTAAATAAAAGTCGCTTACTCAAGCTATACACAATCACACTTTTTTTCACCTCCCTGTCACACTTGACAGCTGTGATAAATCTGGACTACCTGCGCTCTGTACAACAGGAACTGAAACAAACCACATCTGCCTTCAGAAAAAAGATCTACCAAAAAACTCACAAATACAGTAAATATTTTCATTGTCTGCGTAACAATCAAGACTAAAACTGCTCTGATCTTCATACATATCTCGGGCCTTGATCCAAACAGACATTCACCAGTCAGCCAACATTAAAAGCACTTGATTATCTTATTACAACGTTACCTGTCATGGAGTGAAATATAATAGGCAGCAAGAGAACCGTCAGTTCTGGAAGGTGTTGGGTTGTAAAAAGTAAAAAAAAATCCTGATTCTGATGTCTAGACGACTGGGTCTGATCATATCCAAAACAGCAGGTCTTGTCTGGTGTTTCTGGCATGCAGTGGTCAGTACCTACCAAATGTTTTCAAAGGAGGGATTACTTTTGAACCAGTGACAGGGTCATGAGCATCCAAGGCTCACTGATGCATGCGGAGTGAAGGCTAGCTCACCTGGTCTGATCCCACATGAGATCTACTGTTGCACAAACTGAAAAAGTTCATGCTGGTTCTGACAGAAATGTGTCAGAACACACAGTATTTCACAGACCTACAGAGCTGCAGGCCATTCAGAGTACCCATGCTATCTCCTGTCTACCACAGAAAGTACTTACAATGGGCATGCGAGCATCAGAACTGATCTGCTGAAACATGCTTTCTTTTAAATAATGAGGTTGGTCGTGTGTGTGTGAACCAAGATGCACTATGGGATGAGGGCAAGGAGGGAGAGACAGTTTGATTTTACTGGCACAGCAAAAAATGGTCAGGAAAGTTTAGGAAGACGACAAAAACTTCATGGTGTTGACTTGACATCAACATTTTTCAGAGCTCAAACCACCAGATGTGCTGGAAGCACAAGGGGGATCTGCACAACATCAGGCAGGTGATCTTAATGTTATGTCTGATCAGTGTACACTGAGTAAGAAAGAGTGAGAGTGTGAGAGAGAGAGCGAGAGAGAAGAGGATCACATTGAAACTGTGATTGCGGAAACTTGGCAAGAAGCCAAACAAGTGGGTAGCGGTGGAAAGTACCACATCACATGCATTTACTTAGTGTACTCAAATCATTTTTCTGGTTTTAACTACTGTACTGTATTAGTTATTATAAATAGTAGTTAATTTAGGTAGTTTACTAATAACAGAGTATAACAAACTATTCTAACTAGTTTATTAATTATAACTAATATAGAGAGTTGCTTGCTTAATACAACTAGTACAACTTAATACATCAGTCGCTTACTGATCCTAACAATAAGCAACAACTAGTGGCTTACATATAACTTAATGTAGTACTTAAGTAGGACTACTACTAATAAGAATACAATTAGTGTTCTTATGCAGTCATTACTTAAATAACCATGGCATAAGACTTTTACTAGTAGGTGCACTAATTATCAGTGTACTTAAGTACAATTATAATATGTAAACTACTTATGTATTTTACCAAAACTACTAAAAGGTTATTATGGACAGTATGTTATATTCAAAGGAATTCTAATAGTTATTTCAAGTCTAACTAAGAAACCAACACAAAAGAGAAAAACACAAGAAACAAAAAGAGAACAGAAACAGAAAGAAAAAAGACACAGAAAGAGAAAGAACAGAAAGAGACAGCAATAAAGAAAAATAGTCATCTAGTTCTTCCTTGCCCTTCAACATGAGATACTAAATGTGATTTGTGGTTGGGTTTAATTTTTGTTGTTTTGTTTTAATTGCAAGGCCAATGCACAAACACAGTAAATCAGATGCACTTCACTCTCATGGATGGGGCAGTTTAAAGTCAAACACCAGTTTGTGCCCAGAAATTTCCATCCACAGCAAAGAGATTTTGCATGCATCACCTCAGCTTGCCTGTGGTTAAACCTGTGCACTTCTGAGCTACAGATAGAAAGACAGAGAAACATGCATACAGGCTTTCAAAAACATACGTTACAAACAGTTTAAACAAACACGCAAACAGGGCCACTGATGAATAACATCAGTAAATGGCAATAAAGGATTAAAGGGATAGTTCAGATTAAAAGGTTAATATTGTTTACAAGAAGAAAGTGAAAGGTCACCAAGTAATATCATATTAAACATTTTTAAATAAAAATGACTTTAAAAGTTGACAACTTAAGTCTTATTATTCAGTAGCTATGCTAAAAAAAATGTAATGATGATGTCGTAATGTATGTGAAAAACCTGAAGAATAAGGTACAAAGAACTCTTGGGGGAGATTTTAATAAGTTAAAGGGGACAAAGAAGCCTCTGATTGGTTCAGCGGGAGATTAGGTAAGATAAAATAGGTGAAATAAACAGCTCAATCAAAAGATTAACAATTAGCATAATTACTCCTGCTTAAACCACTAACTACTTACCTCATTCATTTTAGTAGCACTGCCTTTTGAATGAACTATTCCTTTATCCTCTTAAACCCCTTAAACCTCTGGGAGGTTAATTCACACCCTTTATTAGACAAACACATACCAGTTCTGTGAGTGCAGAGGAACAAGGGCTATTAAGAGGCTAACAAGCTCAAGGCCACATCAGTTGTGTTTTGTACCCAACAACTTTATGTATGCAACATGAACTGTTTTAATAAACCATGTCATTAAACCTTGGGATTAAAATCTTATCCCAGGTACAGTATTTACTTGGACAGATACTTCGTCCATTTTTATGTAATCATGTATAAATCCTGAACAGTATTAACCGTATTAACCAAACACAATTATTTATTCATTCTCAAATGCCTTTAAAATCATTCATCATTCAGCTAAAACCAATCACATGTGTGTACAGTGCAGGGCAAAGCCATTCAAATACAAGTCATAAAACCCACATTCCTGAAATTTCATAAAATAATAATTTACCTGCACAGAGGTGCTCCAGATCCTCCTCCCAATCAAAATCAGCAGCATCAAACAGCTACAACTAACGGCACTGAGTTCAAGACAACGTTTTAGATAGAACCACGGAACTAATAATTACAACAACTGTACTAACTACATTTAAGCTAATTTTATGCCTGGAATGTCTCCTGTCGGTCTCTTAATGGAGACTGAAGGACGACTGGGGTTTTCCCTTCAGTTTGTGAGTTATAAAGTTAAAAAGCAGAAGAAACCCTCTAGAAACGCCCCCTTCTGCTGTTACGTCACATTCTGTCACTGCACTTCAGTTGGTCACCCTGTGGCTTCTGTGGTGTGACTGCAGAACTGGTTCAACAGGATGTGAAAAACTAGAGGTGCGTGTGTGTGTGTGTGTGTGTGTGTGTGTGTGTGTGTCTGTGTGTGTATTAGTGGGCTATAAATGCAAAAGCACTCCTGTTAAAGAACTGAGAAGTACTGACGCATGAATTAGAAGTGATGCTGTAGAACACACTTTATGCATCACTCTCAAATTATGCATCATTTCCACATTAAACACAAACACGACAACACACTTACTATGAATTCCTTAAATGACTTGAGCAGCAAGATGTCAACTACTAGCACTCAACTCATTTTGTAAACCAGAAAGTCCTTATCTCTTTGAAATATTGTTCATGTAACTTTCACTTACTCCTGGCACCGCTGATCAGGACAGGACATCTGGAGTCCATATTACTGTGATGCACTGTATATTCTGACACCTTTCCAACTTATCTCTGGATCTATGAGGCTAACAGCAAAGTCAATCGTCACCCAAATATTCCTAATCGTTTCTGTTAGAATACATCACCAAAACTTTTCCCTCCTCAAACCACATTCAGATCTTCAAGGAGGAACAGACTTCTCAAAGTGGTTCATGTGCTTTGTCTTACCAGCCCTGGGTTTGTTTAAAATGGCTGATTGTAAATATAAAGTTTTATTCTGTTTTATCGATCACAGTAAGTCATACTTTGTCCTAAAACACATCCACAAGTATTCTCTGCCTTAATAGAGAGTTGGATATGGTTTGCGTGGGATGAGAGAAATATCTCTGAACCATTTTTTTACATTTACAATATGGGCTGTTTGAGTGACTGGTGTTTCATGAAGATATCGGCTCTGTTTAATTGGATTTAGTGAAGTGCAGTATGTTAAATGTTACATGAAATTATTCTAATTCTAGATTTTGGTATTGGTTTTTAATATCCTGCTGGTCAACACATCAGTTCCATCAAACACGTAATGTGATAGATACTGTATACTGTGAAAATGTCTTCCAGTATCATAGTGTTATAGTTTTGACATTTCACCCCCACTAGCCCACTCTCACTCAGGAACTATCACAGTGCATCCAACAATAAGGGCAGTATGGAGCTTTCGTTAAGATGATAGAAAACGTGGTGGGATACAGAATACCCCAATTCCACATGCTGATCGTTTTAACTATGGCCAACACTGACACGCACACATAAAATGTACTCTGGGGAAAAGTTTAAATGAGGAAAGGAGGCTAAACATTCAAACTATGGAGTGACATTTAACAAGGTTACACAACCCATGGTTTTGGCTAGAAGGAAAAAAATCATCTCTCCACAACCAATAATATGCTAAACCACAATGGCATTCACATAATTTATGCTACATTCCTGGACTCCAAAGTTTGGTGGAAAAAAAACACAAGTTGTCCAAGCATGTAAATGACCATGTGAAGCCAAACAGTTTTTCACATTTTAGACATGACTGTGGTGGAACACAGTCCAAAACATTCATAAGTTATTATGAAAACTCGAACTCTTCTACATCTCTGTCCAATCCACAAAGCTAAAATACCATTCTAAAAATCTAAATATAAAAACTGTTGATTGTTGTTCATGTGCTGTGTGTTTCCTGGCTGATCGCAGTTCTAGGCAGCAGCCAAGGTTCATTTCGGCTTTACTTCTCTTCAGCCCTTGACTATGAAAGTAAAATTAAAATTTATTGTGCCCATTAAAATAGCAGTCCTGTAGGCACTACTGGTTCTAAAACAAGTATTTCTGTGGGTATTTCTTATGTAGACATGTCTTTAACACTATCACATTACTGATTTAACCATGCTGCATTGTCATACTACAATCATCTCTTGCAGGATACAGCAATACAGGGAGCTGCCATGCTGGATAGGTTAGAGCGCTGGCCGAACTGTGATTGGTGAAGAAGAGATGTTGCAATTTGCAAAAATGTATAGTGCTTACCGCGGTTTGGGAAAGAACTGCAATTTATAATCCATTTTAAACAAGGAAATACAATGACTTCCCATGAAAGGTTGATGGAGCAGCGAGTAGATACAGTAAACAGCAGAATGGTGTGGTGAACATGATTCTTTTTTTTTTTTAATTTGGCGTATATCGCGTTTTGGAAAAAAGCTCTTCGTATATATATGACACAGTGCAGGCCTTTTGCGTCATATGGATCATACACATATAAATATATACAGGCTTATATATATTGGGGATGGGGGTTTATAAATTGTAATTTTTTTCTTGAACAGTTAATTCAATCTTTCCATTAGCCACTTTATATGTTAGCATTTCCCAGCAAAAATAGCCTTCTAATTGGAATAACGGTGTATGCTTTCCTACAGCCATATGTTTTTGCTAAAATGAATGCTCTCATTAATTAAGAGGCTTCTGTTTCTGTTAACGGTAGAATGGGTGGCGATGTCTTTGAGGTGGTTGATTTTGGGTTCAGACTGAATTCGGGAAATTTTTGGGACAGTCCCACTATACCGGCTTCTTCACCACATTAATACTGATTAGTACTGTCTTAGCACTTTTTTTTTTTCCTTTTATACGGCTGTGGTACACTAATCTGTGACCTCTCAGTTTTGTTGAAGATATGTTTGGGATTCTGGATCATTTGTACACAGCTAAATTAATTTACTACTAAAAATCTGATTGGTTGTTCTTCATAATTCGTTTTCCTGCATGATCATTTTCATTTCTCAGCATGATCTTTACTTAAGTCAGATGTTTGCATTCCTCTAATGATGCTTTTTTACCAATCATGTGACACAGGAAAGCAGACTTAGTAACTGATTTTTGAGAATTGAAAATGCTAAACAATCAAATATTCCTATACGATACTGTATTCAGGCATTTCCAAGTCAGAGCACTACAGCAGGAACGTCTTGTTTTGTCATGCAAAAAGAAGCAAAGTCCGGAAAGGACAGAGTATAAGTTACAACATCAGTCTGGCCAAGCTTTCTGCTTGTAACCATCCTAAAAGAAGCATCTTTATGTGGATTCTGCAGCAAAATAGTCAATAGATAGTAGCTTTCCTCCTCGCTGGTGTTCTGAAAGACCAAACTGCGGTTGCTGTCTGAGGACCTTCCGTTTACACCGTAAATGATTGGTCTGAATGAGCTTACAACACCATTACAAAACATTCAGCAGCTCGCCCTGTCATAATTAACTTTTAATCTATATATGTATCATTACAGCAGTTCTAAATTAAGAAAGGCTGAAGACAAATGTACGAAACAAAGCAGCAGTGCTTTCTGTTCCCTGTGTTTATAATTAAGCCCATTGAGAGAAGGACCTCAGACTCTCAAAACATTACAATAACAATTTCAGTAACAAACATGACATTTTTGTTACAAAAACATGTTGTTTGTTTCAGTAACAAACAAGATGCTACTAAAGCTGTTATTCTACATTTGTTGCATTATTTTAGCACAAAAGCCATTTTTATAGCTTTTTTCAATTAGAGGCCACATCCCGGCAGATACTCAAAGTAACTGTTTATTGCAGCCCTGGTACAAATAATAATAAAAAAAAACCACACAAAATATTCATGAACCATTACTTATGAGACAAAAACAATACAAACCTTCACTGATGAACACACACAAGCACACACAGTGCCAGCTTGTTTTTTGACTTATCAGGAGGCTTGCAGAGTGGGCAGCTAGCTGACCCACACTTATCAGCACACACATGCGCGCACATAAACACACACATGCTCACACACAGGCATGCACACACACACACACACACACACGCGCGCGCGCATGCACGCATGCATGCACACAAACAATGTCAACACTAAACAGTATCTGCTTATTTCAGTTTTATTTCAGTCTTATTTCAGACACTTATATCAGTTTTAAGAAATGCTGGCTCGTGGAACAGACTGCTAATTCAGATATCCAAGTTAATTAGTGGCAGTAAGGCTGGAAGTAAAATGAAAAGGAAATTCAGCAGTCAGTTGATGTGAAATGCCCTGTTCTATAAAAGCTTATCAATATGTATTTTTAATCTAGAACCACATCAAGGCCATTATAGTGCAAACTAGTCCCCAAATAAATTCACCACTATTTTGCCATCATCAGCACAAGATAATATAAACAGAGGTGGTTTGGAAGGTCAGTGAAATGACTGTACTTGTGCTGTAGACACTCTGGTTCCAGTTAAGTCGGTAAGTTGTAATACAGTGAACAATTTCACAACAAACCTGTTCTCAGCAATTTTTTTTGTTTGATGATTATGCAGATATTTTAAATAATAAATGAATCAATTACATTCTCCTTTAATCAATAGCTATAAGGTTAATAATCAGTAGGAAAGATAAGTAAGACAACTGTTTCAGAGTTACATGCACTCAGTTGCTATTTAATCATGATGTTTTGCTATTTAATCATGTTTAGAAAGGCCCTGATTACTTACAAAAGGTCCACAATTAGTAATATCTCAGTCAAATCTGTATCTACACCAGTTCTCCACTTGCTGCAATGAGCTACAAGTGAGAAATAAGTGTACAGATAATACACAGAGAATGTACAACATGCTTTTGCGTTTGTTCTGTCCACAACTCCGACTTCCATTGGTTAAACACACACAAACACACACACAAATACACACACACACACACACACACACACACACACACACACGATGGTGGTGGTTCTTCTGTACTAGTGTGTTTAAAAGCACACACACACACACACACAGCACTACAAGCACAATGGCCAAAGAGGTCTCAAAAATACACTAAACTATCTTCCATAAAGAGCCTACAGCTGAAGTACTGCACTCAGCTGTGAAGGCTATCGTTGATACACACTCATAAACAGAACTCTGCAGTATCTGCCCTTCATCTTCAAACCACAACACGCACACACACAACCTACCACCACCTCCACCACCACCACCACCACCCCCAGCACCACAAAGTCCCGCTCACTCTGAGAATACTGTGTAAAGCCCAACTTAAGATTCATATCAAAAAGTTTTTTCAGACCAGATATGAGTCTGAATTAAGCAGAACCTTCTCATGCATTTTTTAAACCCTCAGACAACAGAAAGGTTAAGAATAGTCACTATGTTGCCAGTGGTGGAGCCACTGGGGTGGCCCGAATGGATTGGTGATCATGTTTGGGGTGGCACCAAGACTAGACTGGGACAAAAAATCGGCCCAGGCATTTTGAGCCGAGACCGGCCCCTCTCGCTGTCGTTCCGGGGGTGCTGACGGGATTCCACGCCGGCCTAAAATTTTCTGGCTGGCCGGTTTATTTAAGGCACCTAAACCACACACCACAACAATATTTGGAATGAGTGCACGCAGCAAAAGTGTGCGTGTGGCAAAAGTGCCCGGGTAAAAACGTTGCAGTGCAGGAAAAAAAAAATAGCGATGACTGTGATGCGGTGCTTGGAGTGGCCAATAGGGTGGCCAAGATTCACCGTGGGGTGGGCATGGCCACCCCCGGCCACCCCACAGCTCCGCCCTTGTATGCTGCGCAAAGATAATTAGTGTCATTATCCGCTTTTCAGCTCTGAATCTCCACAGGTTTTCATTTTTTTTCAAATATAAAAGCTGTTTGTCTTAGAAGTTTATTTGTGATCTACCATGATGTCTGTCTGCTCTGTCACCATTTGTTTTGACTGCTACCATGACAACAAAGCTCTGACTGGTCAACCTGATTTGTAATGTATCCATGCAATTAAGAAAGATGACTGGGTCCTGATTTAAAAAAAAATTAAAAAACAAATTATGGAGCATCCATTTGATGTAAAAGACATGATAAATATGCATGTTAATATGCATGTGCACCTTTTCTTCTGTAAAAATCCAGCTTCATGGCAGAAGGGGCAGATTCTGTCTTAAAAAGTTATTGTGATTTTGTTTAAAAAATGTATTTATTTTCAGACTAAACTAAAACAAAGGCATAATTACACAGTGATTAACTGGGAACATCTGTAATGGTTCAGCGTTACAGACAGGTGAACACACTGAAGGGTGGAGCCAGAGGTAAGGCGTGACAGAATCCAAATATAAACAGAAAACACGTGTACACAAACAAAAACAGGGCGTGAAGGGAGAGTGTAAAACAGAATGGGAAGCGACAGATGTCAAACAAAATGACACAATGATGGTTTAAACACATGAAAAGGGGGGGAAAGGGTGGTCCCTGGCAATATTCATGAAGCAGGACTTGATTATCAGGTGTTTTCAGTTTTTGAAGAGAACGTAACAGTAAACAGAGGTTTAAAGTGTAAATATTTGCTGTTAATTCATGTCCAGACCTGTTATTTAGACCCAGAAGACCAGAACATCTACTTTTTCTACTTGACACTTGACACAGTCTGACAGTTAGCTGTGGCGGTGTTTTGCTGTATGTGGGTATATGGGAGTTTGAGACACAAGTTTCATGTTATTCATGATATTTCCTCACTTTAAAAGTCTAAATTGAAAACCTGCATGGTTCACAATACAATGTATTATTTTATAAACGTTTATAAATTATCTTTTGCTATTTGAAATTACATTCTTTCAAATTGCTATTTTGATATAAAACCATTCATCTTTCATTCCTATAAAAGAAACATATTAATTTATTTAACAGTGAAAAAACAGGTGTTACCAAATCTTTAAAAGTCAGCGTACATACATAAAGATGTAAGGACAGACAAAAATACTCAGCCTTTCCGCACCTCCACCCTCTTTCAGTTCCTTTCTAGTTTTATGGAACTCACTGGCCTGTGGTCTTCTCACAAATATTTCATCATTTCAGCATCATTGTTCCTGCATATCTCAACAGCTGCATGTGTCTTTTCCAGCAGATGTCTTAATCAAATCTAGATCAAACTATAGGCAAAGAACTAAACAAGAACCTGAACTGCACAAATAATTCCAATAAACTTATCAAAGCAACATTTAAGAGTAGATGCAGCAATTTCAGCAGGCCTCTTTATTATTTTGTAGGCTTTCATACTGGCTGCACGCACATGAAGTAAGTCTGTTTTTTACTGCTTGCCATGTCCATGCTATGCAAAAGAACAAAGCATGAGTTAACCTAAAAACTCATCCAACAAATGTGGATAAGGGAACTGTGAGCTGCTATTATTACATACAGAAATGTTAAGTATTCTTAAGATGCCAAAAGCAAAGCACAGATTATAGACATGAGGAAAGGCAGAACTGTGGATGTGTAGGGAGGTATAAACAAATAGGAAGGGAGGTAGAAATAAAGAAGGTCAGAAACAGAACTGTTCACAAAAAAGGGAACTGAAAAATCTACGAGAGTGCACGTTAGCATTTGAATTATAAAGCAGTAGTTTTGTTCCCTAGAAATTTAAGTTTCCTAGCCGCATTAGGGCTCGTCAGTCACAAGTAAGATCTTGTGAAGCCCCACCTAATGCCGTGTGACATTAATTACATGGTTGCTGCTTCATGTCTTGGCACTCACAGTCGCTGGGCAGGGCCAGCCTCCTGCAGTCTCGCACCTGAGTTTGCTCTTCCTTTGTGTGGTTACTCGTTAGCAAGAACCTCCTCTTGCCTTTCATGCCATGACGTGATATCAGAAGAACACAAACTTCCGAAAACAGGGCATTTACAGGTGATATCCGTAAAGCACACTGAATGACCTTTTGTGTATGATAATGTGCTACATAAATAAGCTTTAAACTTAAAAAGAATACAGCACCAAAAATGTCTGACTGGAGAGACGATTCACAGAACTTCTGTGGCTAAGGGCTGACACTTAAATCGATAAAAAAATTCAAGAATCAGCAGGAGATTCAACTGTAAATTAAAAATCGGGTATGTGATTGAGCAAGCTCTACTCAGACTCACTCCTCACCTAAACCACTTGGAGCATTTTCAGTAGATGAGAACATGACCGACAAAAGGACTATCTCCTGTTCTGTCCAACATGTATAAAAAAAGTCCAGACCTGATTCTCCGACCACTGTCTGAAGCTCATGTGTTAAAACGGCTACAGTTACACAACAGAACACACAGGTCTGGCTTATTAAGTCACACAGAAAATTTAGCTACGTGGGTGTTTATGTATACTATGGGACACTGGAATGAGAATCTGGGTTGCATGATCTTTCACCCCATAATCCTCTCTGTCACCCCATAATCCTCTCTGTTGAAAGCTGGAGCTTAAGCAGTTGTGCAGCCTTGGTTTGTCTTTAAAGCTGCCAGTGACAAGAAAGAACAAGTCAAAAAGCATGAGAAAATATCACAATGACATATCCAAAGGCCCTGTTAACCTTATCACAGGTCGGGTTGCAAAATTTTGGGAATTTTCCAAGTTGGAAACTTTCCATGGGAATTAATGGGAATTAACCAGAATAAATTGAAAGTTTGGGAACATAAAATATGGTTGGTAAAAAATATATTGTAACAGCTAATGCAAATACAGTAGAGTATCTATGCCTCAGTCACAGGCACACAGTACACTACTTACTGGGGCTATTGAGGCCACACCCCCTACACGCACTGTGCATACCTCCATCACATGTACAATGATTTCTACAATTCTGAAGGACTAAAGCTACTTTTTTGAGCCCACAGCAAAGATACAGTCTATTCCCATAATTCCAGTGGAAAGTTTCCAATTTGGAATCTTCCAAAATTCCCAAACTAAAGTTCCCATGTAAAGTTTCTAGAAATGTACTGGAAATTTACCAGGAATTTTGCGCCCCTTTGCAACCTTAATCACAGGCCTGTGATGGTAACAGTATTCTCTTTTTTGGGAAATCTGTGTTAAAAATAAATGCAGTGAACTGGATTGAGGGGTGCTCTCATAACTGCTTTAATGTATTTATTTATTTATTTATTTTTCACAAATATATCAAGAATGAGAACATAATACTGCTACTAAATAATTACTTTTTTTATTCTGGCAATTTTTAAATAATTTTTTGTTTTCTTTCATGACACATGGAAGAAATACATGTTAGCCTTCACCCTCCCAGTGTTCGTGGTACCACACGATAGTGGGAGTATAAGATAGTTGGTGGAAATGGAGACAACTAAACTGCCATCTCATATATATTGTTAAAAATAGTGAAAGATGGGCTGATGGGAAAGATGGGCTGATGCCAATATCCAACATTTAAAATGTACATGTTGGGATTACATCTGCTTGGAAAGAAGACTATAAACATAAATATTCTGCTCATCCAATACAGCATCATATCCTGTCGTATTTTTCCCCCTCCTGCTTTTATTTGTTCCTCATGCCACGTGGGTTTTTTGTTTTGGTTTTCAGCTCCGCCTTTGTCCTGCCCCCGTTCAGTGTGTTCACTTGGATCTTTGTTACTCCTTCTTACACAGGTCATATATCCTTAAACAGCCTTCAGGGATCAAAGACCACTCCGCTGGATCTATCCAGATCCTTCAGATTTCTCACTTGTGGACTCTCCTCTTTAGCTCATTCCCTGGCTTTCTACAGAGTTTAGGTCAAGGGACTAGGCAAAACCTTGATTCTGAGGTCAGTGTTGATTCTGAAGTGTGTTTTGAATCGCTTTCCCGCTTGAAGATCCAATCACGGCTCAGTTAAGCATGAGGCATACAGGTTTTGACTTGTCATCTGCTCGTGCTTGATGGAGCTCATGACATCATATACCAAAAACGATGCCCATTTCAAAAAGAAAAATCACATCTCTTGTGTTTGATGACAAAAAGTTCTATTTTGGTCCCATTTGAACACACAGCATGAACAGAAAGATCCAGTTACTGTTGGCATTTGAGTTTGTTGGTTTTCAACAGCAGAGGTTTTCTCCTAGCAACCCTTCCAATCAAGTGCACAATGGGAGACATCCTGACTCCAAAACCTAATAAATGTCTGCAATTTCCCAGCCTTCATCCATTCTGGTTAATCTTTTGGTCACTCAAACCATCCTCCTTACAGTACATGGGGTCAATATAGACATACATTCTCTTCCAGGCGAATTCTAATCATCTGCTTTGAACTTCTTACTTATTGCCCTGATACTGCAAATGGACATTTAAACTTTTTAGCTATTTTATTCTGGAAAGTTCTCAATTCATGCAGCTCGGTAACCTTTTGTTCTTCACTGCTGTATTGTCTGGTCTTTCTCATAGGGAAGTGTAACTAAGGGAACTGGGCCTATGTGTCACCCCATATTTCCCAGGGAAACAGGAAATCATATCTAACCTTTCACATGTTCCTAATCACTAAGGTGATACATTAAAACATAAAGCAATTTTACTGCTGAGTCTCTTGCTGCCTTCAAACAGCAACTAAAGACCAACCTCTACAGTGAGTGCTCAGGATAGCAACATGATGGTGTAAAACTATCCTAACTAAAAAAAACTTCCAAAATATCTTTAAAAAAACATAAACAAACTGTATTCTCTCTGTGAAGTGAGCAGCTCTTAATTTTAGTCTAGGTTTACTAGTGTGTGCTGTGTGTTTTCTTGTGTACTACAGATCACAATACGTTTAAAATATGAATGAGAAAACTGTAGCAATCATTAATTCATGAAAAATGTGTTTCAGCATAAGAATTTCTTTCTTTCTCAATCAGTGTACTTCAAATAAAGGTTAGTTTGTAATTAAAAAAATAATCAACAGTATAGGCAATATAGAATCTTTTGCTCATGTTTAGCCGGGGTGACAAAACTTCTGCAGGGCACTGTAGTTTTATCAGCTCTAACAGACAAAAGGGCGGATCTTCAACTAATCTAGTTTTGGGGTGCAGCGGAGCGCGCCGTACCGTTTACATCCACGGGAACAAAACACGCATTTTACGCTGTGATTGGTGTATTTTCACGCCAATTTATTTGCTTTAACCAAGAGCGGAGGTTGTTTTATTGTCTTTTGAGCGAGTTTTGTGGGCTATTGGCCAGTTGGGCTGAGCTTTTAAAATTGGGAGCTGCAAAGACCCAATATGACCGCTGAAAGGGGTGACAAGCAACAGGCTAGTGGGTGGGGTCTCGACAGATGAGGGGCGGTTCTAGGCATATTGGCCCAGTGGGACGTCACACTGGGCCCTCTGTCCAAACGGCTCATTTTGAAAGGGCCTGAAACTGTGAAGAATAGAGCTGGTGATATCTCTTTATGCAAGAGTGATTTTGTGCAAAGAACTTCATGAACATGTTTTGTATAGCCCATAGACATACTATAACTAAAGTGAGTTTTGCATATTATGTCCCCTTTAAGGAAGCTCTGACAGTCATGCTCTTCTAACCTAAAAGCAGCACTAGTGCAGTCTAGTAAATATGTTTTTTCCTTTGGTGTTAGTAACGGGGGCACTTTTTTATCTCTGATATATGATGGAACTGAAACTGACCTGCAATGGAATATGAATTAAAACCACTAAACCAACTATGAATACACATCACTAAACACATTCTCTGGAACTTACTTCTGTCTCATCATTGCTATTCATATCCATATTTTTGGAGCATTTGACAGCTGTTAAAGTATTTTTATTTTCTGAATATAACTTTATTAGAAGTTTTGGGGGCGCTTCACATTTCAACCAAACATGATATTCCATAATCCCAGGGAACTATTTGACTATACTTTAAAGATTGTGCCCTCCACCATTTCCATATCTCCCTGTAAACAAAACTAACTGATTGCCCACTGCCAGACTAAACCTTTTAATCTACAGGAGCCATTCACAAATACTTTCTCTCTCTCTCTCTTTGTGTGTTGGCAAGGGGAGCATAGTAGTACAAACTAGGACTATTTTGGGGTGAGTAATTATGCTGGCAAGTGATGTGGTGAAGTGGCTAGTAATGTGGTGGCAGTGGCCTAAATCAAGGGAAAACGACACACACAGACACACAGACACACAGACACACAGACACACAGACACACAGACACAGTAACCCCCCCTTATACTCGGTTCAGCAGTTGTGGAAAAACCTAGCATGAGGACAAGGGGTGTGACAGACGAGGCACGGACATCACAGTCAGCTATACTCAGAGGCGGGATGTTTGAAAGTAGCCACTGCGAGGGATGTTTGAAATAACTGCGTTATTTATTTCTCCTTACAGCTGATTGGCTGCTGCTCTGTGACGCACCTGTGGCAGCTGCAGTCCAGACATTCCCCCCCGTGAAGTGTCTCGAGTGTTCTCGTGTTTTTCGTTTTGTTCTTCTTAAAGCTCTTTATTACAATAAATTAAATGAATTTATTACTGTAAAATCAGTATTTTACATTTTAGCTCTGAGGGAGTTCAGTGTAAACTGTACAGTACAAATACAGGTTTGCCTTTACATTTTCTGTCAGTGTAATGTATTAATCTGAGTTTAAAATGAAATTTTAAATTTTTTTGGAGCATATTTGGGGGCATATTTAGGGTTTACACTATAAAAATAGGCCTTTTTAGACATCACAACAACATAGTTTATCACTATACACGGGTGCTCTTGGAACAATATATATATATATATATATACAGTGAGAAACATAAGTATTTGAACACCCTGCGATTTTGCAAGTTCTCCCACTTAGACATAATGGAGGGGTCTGAAATTCACATTGTAGGTGCATTCCCACTGTGAGAGACAGAATGTAAAAAATAAATAAAAAAAAAAAAATCACATTGTATGATTTGTAAAAAAAAAAAATAAAAATTTTGTTTTGCACTTCTACTCATAAGTATTTCAGCAAGAATTCTGGCACTCAAAGACCTGTTACTCTGCCTTTAAGAAGTCCACCTCTACTCCACTTAGTAATCTTAATTAGTAGCACCTGTCTG